>JAQFZO010002582.1:0-11787 GCA_034695885.1 Geophilus flavus | reverse complement strand
TTGCTTTTTTTTTGTCTTATATATAAAAATATATTTATTTATTTAATATTATTTTTTTTCGAGTTTGTTTTGTCCTTGAATGAACGATTTAGGTGGCAGTGGACAAATGACTGTGGAGTGAGTCGGTCGTCAAGGGAACGGTGTTGATGCAGTTGATTTAATGGCAGTTCATTTGTCATCAATTGCGCTGATCAATAAATCATTACAAGTAGTGATGTCGTTCGTGATGGCCAAAGATAATTCAACTTTGACGAAGCGTAACTTTCCCCCGAAATGTCGAATAATATATTTAGTAAGAGTAAATATATATATAAAAGTGATGTGTCGATTATTATTTATCGTATTTATTTATTTGCGATACGGACAATGGAATTTTTATATTGAAATCGGGTAAATTGAATATTTGATCAGGGTATTGTAGATAGTCATCGACTTTCCACTAACAGGTGGCTCGAATATGTCGAGTTTGTTAATTTCTTTTTATTTCGAGTTCGGGATGAAGGAAGTTGCGTCTGATGTTGAGCATTTATGAATAATTTATGTCGATGAATTATTTATCGAAAACAACACAATAAAAGAGCAGTGTTCGATTTCAATATTCGGTGAATCGTAATTACCGGGTTGTAAAAATTGGGATGATATTTTTTTCCCCTTTTATTTTTCAGTGAAACTGTAAACATGAAATATTAATACGAGCCAAGTTTTTATTTTTTTTTCTATTTATATAAATTTTGTTTTATCAAAGAGGATTTCGGGAGTTGCGTTGCAGTGCAGCGAAGGGAAAAAACGGTTCATTAAGGAATTTATCTTAGTCGTTCATCTTTTTGAGAATATGATTCCTATCACTATTAGTCGTGTGAGAGAGAGTTGTCTTGTTGACGTTAGTGAGTCATGAATTACAGGCTGAAGCAAAGTCATTAGTCTTGGCCATGACACGGTGTATACTTAGTGATGACGACTTGCTAAGATGATGTTTTTGATCTGAGGTTCACTTTTTTTTCTTTTTTTTCCTTCCCTTTCTTTTTTTTCGTCTCTGGGTACCGCGACGTGAATCATTTGTGCGAAGCTTGACATGTGACGCGTGGTGTAGTAAAACCGAACTCGATCACTAACCGGAACCAAAAAAACATCCTCGAATTTCCTCATAACCAAAAAAAAAAAAAAAATAACAGGGAAAGATTTTTTTTTAGAAAAAGAATTTGATTAATTCAGAGTTTGTTGATTCCGCGTGTCGGTTGGTTTGTTTCGTATACGGGGTTTTTAATTTTTCTCTTTTTCCCTAAAGAGTAAAAGTGAGTAAATCACAAAGCAGAAGGGCGCCAGGTGTGAGCTCAAGCCAGCAGAACCAACATTTATGAGGCCGTAAAAGTGCGGGACGCCTCGCCTGGTCTTGGAGTGTGTCATAATCGCCCCGAAGATAGCTTCGCATGCTCGTGTCTTTTGTTTGATGTGATAAATAAGAAGCGGGCGCATCCTCTTCTCCACCGTTTCCCTCGACCAAGGCCGCAATTATGATCGCTATTAGAGGCACAAATAATAGCACCTGAGCGTACTTAAGCTGGCAAAGCCATCCATTACGCACTTCTGGTGATTTTTAACACTTTTTCCTTCCACCCTCGCTTCCAATTCGCAAACAAAAATTCGATCAACCAAAAAATTGATTTGTATCTTCGACGTAGTAATAAAAATTTATTTTTCTCTCGTCCGTCGTCCGTTGTAAATAAAAGTTATATAATTTTTTTTTCTTTTCTCTTTTTTGTTATTGCAGGTCGTGGCGTTATCGTCATCAAAAATGAGACTCACGTTTACCGCAGATTGACCATCGGACTCGTGTGTTTGAGGTAAGGACTCGTGTGGCCCTTTGGAAACGATCGAGCGCCTTGCACGCGTTGTATAGATAGCATTGAGGGGAAAAGGAGAAAGAAAGAAAAAAGAAAAAAAGCCATAAGGAGTCAGTTCACGTGAAGAGAAATCCGAGTCGCTCTCGTTCTGATTCGCACGCAATTGAAGCTATCAGAGGGAAATGGCAATTCTCGCAAACGCCATTTCACATGTGTTTGAGAATACGTCTCTCTTCATCCTTCGCTCCATCCTCAGACGCTGATGGAGGCAATGGATGTGAGGAATCGAGAACGGTGCGCGTTTGGAACGCGAACGCGGTACGGTGCCGTCGTGCAAGAAGAGAATTTTTCGGATCTGCTTATTGAGGGAACGAGAGAGATGAAAAAGTGGAGGTGGAAAGGTCTTGTCAGTAGATAACATTTGATAAAATACGAAAGATTACGTACGGACGACCGTTCGTTGCTGCTGGATGATAATGGAAAATCCATAGGCCATCCATGCCCGCTAAATATGGCTGCGCATTTCTTTTTAAAAAAAATTAAAGCTGCGTGCGATTTTTTGCAATTTGGAGCGTTCGGAATTGCAACTTCCGGTCGAGTTGTGGAGTTGGGATTTTTGTGGAACGTAGTACGAGAGTGGAGGTGGGTGGTACCGTGATTTAAAAAGGCACAATCAAACCGGAAGTGGTTTTTTTGCTTCCTCTAAACTCGAAATTATTTCCTTTTTTGCTCTTTTATGCAATTTCGAGAGGGCAAAGATTGAACTTCCGGTCGGGTTTGGGGTCTGAAATTTTATGGGCATTTATTACACACGTGGGTTTTTCATCCCACACAATTTGATGCTTTTTCAACAACCGGAAGTGCTCTTGCGGTTGCCTCGAAATATGAATGCCGCGTTATCGATGCGTGGTATATACCGAGCACATTGCTCCCTTGTTTATTTCGAGGAAACGGTCGTCGCTCGTGTCTGTCTATAAACCGACCAGATTGAAAATTTCCCAATTTAACGATTTCATCTGGTAAATCAAGTGACAATAAATAAATGCGATATGATTCACCCTTCATAATGACTCGATCCATTTGATTTGGCATGCGAAACAGTCATAAAAAGTCGTGTTGCCACACACGGTGAATAAATTGGGTTACAAAGCATCGTTACCGATGTCCCAGGTTGGAATTTGAATTTAAAAAAAAGAAAAAAATCATGTAGGTTTTTTCAAATACTCGTATTGTACCCTCTAGCGACGTTTAAGCTAACGAATCGGTCGACATTTTAGATTTATTGTCCGATTGTATTTTGCTCGACTTTAATTATTTCACTCCGTTCTTAATTTATGTTTTTTGTTTTTTTTAATGTGTGTGTGGAAGAAGAGTTTAATTTTGTGTCGTGGGTAGGAGTGGTTGAAATTTAAATTTAATTGTGTTTGTGTTTGAGGTTTAGTCAGAGGGTGGGTGAAATCGGCGAAGAAGAAAAAAGAGAGAGAAAGAGAAAATGTCAGTTATGGTAAATATGTTGTGTCTGAATGGTGTTTGAAAGAAACGCCTATTGACCTTCACGTTTCAGTCTGCGTCTGCATGTCGTGAGCATGAGAAGTGTGGTGCGTAAAAGACACGATGTTGTTGTTTTTTTTTTCTTTTATTTCTCCTGTTTATGAGTGACTTCTTTGTCTCGAACTTATAAGAAGGAAATCGAGCTCGAATGGCTTGTTTACAACGCCAACTTGTTTTCTTTATCGTGGCTTATTGATTATTTATATGAAAAGAATTGCCAAGGAACTAAAACTCGTTCGGTTTATAGCAAATCCAAGGATAAAAGGTATTACGGATTTTATCCTTTTCTCGTATTGTTTTCAATTCCGAGCTTTAAATTACGTAAATTACCATTTTTTTTCATATTTTTTCCCTTTTACGAACTTTTAAATTGGATTTTTATGTTTTATATAAATAAAATAAAGTATTTCATGTCGATGGACCACTAGGAAACAACGTATTATATGGATTTTTATAATTTCATAACGTTAAAAAAGAAAAAGTTTTGCTAAAATAATGTCAAAATGGAGATTCATGAATATTTTATGCGACTCGGGATTTAAAATTGACATCGGATATGATTTTTATGGATAAAGAAAGAAGTGAAAAAGTTAAATAAAATATATATTTTCAATTCTCTAGCTGACGTTTGGGACTGATTTTAATAATTCACGTGTAATTTAACATTTCCTTTCTAATTGAATAAGAAAAAAAAAGAAAATCGCTCTGAAGTTAACTTATAAAGAAAAAAAGTAGAAAAATGGTTTTCACGCTTCCACTCGATCGTAGATGAAGTCTGAAAAGATTTTAACACCAGGATTAGTAATTATTACAGTCGTGCAGTGACATTAAGTGCTCACGATTTAATGGTTTGTGCATTGCATGCGACAGGTCTGTTAATTCTCTTCAAATGAGTGGAATTATTTCTTAGATGTGTACATGTTTATCTCGAGTTAAATTAATAACTTTTCCCCCCATTGGCTTCACTTGTTTCGTAATGATGTCCACTAAATCAGTAAAAAAAAATTTACTGGGGTTTAAGTGGATGGAGAAGGGAGTCGTTGGGTTTCTTGTGTTTACAGGCAATTTGTACCAAGCTGTTTCTCTTCTTTTTTACAATTTTTTATATTTTTTTGGATTTTTTTTTATTTGGGGAAAAATTCTAGACATCTAACTATAAATATATTTTTTGCCCGTCTTGTTGAATTTTTTTTTTTTTTTTTTTAAATACCTCAGTTATTTAGGACTATGAATCTTTTCTTGCACGATAAATCTGGATTTTAATGAAATTTTTTTTTTTTTTATTTCCTATTTTTTTTAAAAAAAAATAATAAGGTTTTTCAACTCGGTTTTCCTCCTTCCCAATTGATTGGTTATGGAAATATTGTTTTCAATGTTTTATTTTAATATTTAAAGAAGAATTTTTTAAATTTACTTCCTTTCTCCCCTCCCTCCCGCCCCGACTCATTTGTCATTGAAATTTGTTGTTTTGAAATAAAAAAAAAAAGGTCGAACAAATTGTGCATGAAAAGATTAAAATGGAATGCGAATGGAAATTTATAATAACCAATGAATAAATTTACACGCTGAAATTGCAACGTTTCACTGTGAAAAATAGGTGGAAATTTCCCTTTTTTTTTTTTTTACACTCATAAATAGCCAAGTGTGAATTTTTGGAATTTAGATAAAGTAGGTGTTGTCGTCTAATTAAAAAGATTCAATCTTGATCCCATTTAAACTTAAAGCGTAAAAGATGATGTTGGTCATGGTTTTACCTTTAAAGAAACATTTTTTATTTTATTTATTTATTTATTAATCTTTTTTTTTTATTTAGTTAATTCTTGGAAGCGACTAATTACAGAGAAAGAGAGAGAGAAAAACCCTCGAAAGGTTGAGCACGCAAAGGAATTTAGTCTAGAATCGAGATTAAATTCATGAGTAAACACAAGACTGTAATTTACTTGTGACTTTTGTTAATGAAACTTTGATCTGCAAGGCGAGTTTTAATTGAATTTTTACCTTTACAAAATTGAAATGGATGCAATTAGTGTAAAGTGTTGCCAAAAGGATTCGACTTTTTCATCATTTTTCCATTTTACACTATGAATATTGACTTTTAAAAGGGGGGAAAAGGAAGAATGGGTTTGTCTCTCTCCTCTGTCTCTCTCTCTTTCTCTCCTTGGACCCCATTTAGGCTAATTGGTAGCCACCAACTTAGATATTAATAAAAGTGCAGTAATGGGATGTTGTGCTAAGCCCAGGTAATGTTGGTCCAACAGTTTTATTATTCAGATTGATGAGAGATGGAAGCACTTTAGTCCTTCCCTCCATAGTGCATTCTCAAATTAAATTCTAGTGAAATATAGGCTTAAGTCCAATATTGACACACTCGCGTGATACTGCCCTATTATCTTCTTCTACAATTTTTTTTCTTTTTCTTGTGTTTAGTTTTAAAATGAGGATAGTAAACACGCTGATGCAACATAATTTGTAAAAATGTTGTTTTAAAATGGGATTTTAAAGCAGAGAGATGCTGAGGAACTGGCTTTTGGGTGATTATGATGAGATAAATCGTAAAAGAAAATACTTGATTGCTTTAATTTCGCTATAATGTTGCCATATAACGTCCATTTTGTGTTAATTTTTTTGTTGTTGGATGCTGTGATATATCATGTCACACAATGTGACACATAAACCATCTTTATTTATTATAATTTGTGTTATTATTATAATTAGGGTGTTAGGCCGACCGTGGAGTTGTGAAATGTGAAGAGTGTGAATATACCGAATTTTATTGTTGTTAGAAAAAAAAATCCGTTGTCGTTTTCGGTGCAACAATTTTTTGAGTGAATTGTCGATGCAAACTGACTATTGGAGCGTTGTGGGAAAGTGAAAGTTGTTTACAATTTCGACGTAAACGGAGATTTGCTTTATCTGGCAATGATTTCCATATTTCCCTTTTTTGATTATCATGCAAGCGGAACTTCTGCTACTTTTTTTTATGTTTTGTTTAATGGGATTCATCTACCCAGAAATTTATTTTTTTTTAAGAAAAAGTGGAAGAAGAAACCGTTCGCTCGTTTTGAGGAAATGCGATGCATCGAGTTTGGTGTTGTTTTTCATTTTTCTTTTGCTAATTTTGCCGGGGAAAAATGAAAAAGTTTAGTTTCTTTTATTTATAAACGCTTTTACCGGATAAAATTGATATGAAAATTAGAGAATATCTTATTTCTGCATGAAATGTTTTGTGAAGAGTCGAAGGAAACATTTTTTTTTTGTTCTTTATTTCCCTTAAAGTGGTTTCGATTATATCCCGCGCCCTCTTTTGGGGCTTTTTAATAAAGATGAAATAAAAAACTGTGGAGTCGAATTTTGCATCCGGAGAATTTTGAAAGGCACTCATTAAAACAATGAATGCGGCGGCCTCATTGATTTCATGGGACGACGCCAGGCGGCCATCTTGACAAGTTTTAATAATTCACCACTAGCGGGATGCTGTTTTTGACATTCTTCCATTTCTTTTGTTTCGGAAGAATTCCCCTTTTGTTTGTGTCACTCGTACGAACGTGAATTAGTCGGGTTTTTCATTTCAATCTTCTCTTTTCGGTAATTGGTTCTTTGAACGAGAGACTCGATATTAAAGAAAAATAATTGGGAAGGAGGGGACGTGAGTGAGTGAGTGGGTGAATGTGAATGTGTGTGTGTGAGTGAAGAAGAGGACATTTTCAATAGTGTCTATTTGCTTGTTAGAATCGCATCTAATTACCATAATTTGGGGAAAGAGAAGTCTCGTTGCGCGAGTGCAGTTTTAAATGTGGGTTATTCGGTGGACGCAACACGAGAACATAAAAGGAGGAGATGGAAAACGCTTTGGTGGACTGAGTATTTCCTTTTAATTCCAGCGAACACGATTAATTGTCATTATTTTAGTGTTTAATGGTCTCTTTTAGCCGAAAGGAAGAAAAGACGACAAGACGGGCGCCGATGGGATGGGAGAGTGTGTGTGTGTGTGAGAGAGAGAGAGGGAACATGGAAGCAAAGTAGCAGCAGGCAAGTTCGTTCGATGAGATCATTCTCTTTTATTGCTCTTCATTTCTCATTGTCGAAAGCGAGTAGGGAATTTAAAGAAAAATGTCTGGATATCTGTGCGATGTGAAGCCGAAAAACCGACTATAGTGAAGTCGGTAATTACCATTTTTTTTCTCTCTCCTTTTTGTTGGAGAACCAAAGTATAAATTTTTTTTATTTTGGTATATATATATATGCGTAACTTCCGATGTGATGAAATTTGTAGGAAATCCTGACGATTCTGCCCTCGGTTCCTGTCGTTGTCATGCATCATTTGTCCTCCTTTTGCGGCATCCATCGACATTTACGATTCAACAGTTGTTTGGCGAGGAATTCCGAGTGTTGTGTGTGATGCGGCCAGAACCGAAGTGAATCGAAAGCCACAAGTTTTGTGAATTTTATAATTTTAACATTATAAGACGACTAGAAAGAATAGTGGAATATTTAGTCTTACCTTTTATTACATTCCATGGACAACCGTATAAAAAAGTCATACTGTGCAAATATACTAAGTTTATGGTTGTCGCATATAATGTACGTTGACCATACATTAACGGGATAGAGGTCTTATAGTGTTGATGACTTGCAATCGTTAATAAACTACGTAGTTTTACGTGTTGTTTTTGCCTGGGGAATGAGTTAAAACTAAAATGTGCATTTCATCATCCCCAGATGAATTAATTTTCAAACTTTTTGAGTTGTGTACCGTTTTGGTACTGTATATGCACAGCAAAAGTCCCTATATGAACTCCTTTTAGGTTTAAGTGTGCAAATTTGGGTGTAAATTATAACACTACACCTTAAAGGAATTAGAAATTGTATCTTACACACAATACTGGTGTTTAGAAGCACCTTTGAGTGAACATTTTCACTTATACTGGTGCAAAACGGTGCCTAAATATTGTTGTTTCACACGTAAAAGGAGTCTATATAGGGACAACATTTTACACCTATTTACACCTTTATTTTTCACAGTGTGCAATATTCTGAGCGAGTCTTCACTATTAGTATATGGGAAATGTACGTATACGGTATTTCGAAGGATATGGCCAATATGTAATTAATGCGCCAATATCATGATTGCAATACATGTTTTTCCTGGAATCTTGTAAATCATCGCAATGGCCTCATTTGGCCATTGCGCAATCGCTAGCAATAATTTAATTTAATAATTTACTACTTTTTAATACCGATGTATATAAACAAGTCTTGAGCATCATCAATCAAAAGTAGTGAAAAACTCCCTGTAACTCTTTGACATTTGAAAAACCACGAAATATAAAGGCTCGTAAAAGTACATCAATAGAGGGCGGGGTTAGTGGCGAGATTGTATTTCAGCTCTGAATAAATATCGAGTTTTTTTTTTTTTCTCCCCGAGTGTGATGAAACTTTTAAAGGAAATGTATTTTTCATCGTTTCGGTCGTTGCTACGTATATAGCGTGGAATCTTTTTTTAAGTCTCTTATTTTTTCATCGCTATGGGCGAATGGGGTCAGTTAATTAGCATGGAGAGGTCGTGGTAATGAGGAAGATGTCCCGTGTTTAATGAGTTAATATATTTTGTCTGTCGAAGTTTGCAAAAGGATCTTCCACAACGCTTTTCTCTTCTCTACAGGGCCTTTGTGAAAAACACCAATTTTTATGAGATGATAATGAAAGGGTACCTACTGTAATCACGTCATCCATAATGTCAAATAAATTTAAGCGCCATAATAATTGAACGAGAAGCAAATTATTATTACTTTTTAATTTTTTTTTTCTTTCCCTATTATTCGGAATATCATTTTAAACGTTTAAATTTGTGATTTATAACTTCTTTAGTGTCTTTTAAAGCAAGTATGTTTTTTTTTTATTATTTTTTAAAGGATATAGATCGCGTTTTTAGTATGGAAATTTTTGTTGGGTATGGATGTAGTGGATATTAATTGGATATTTAAATGGAAATAAGTTCGGAAATGAGTTGTGGAGGATGGTAGTTTGAGTAAAACATTGTAATTTATACATACAGTCATAACTAAAGTCGGGTTTTAAGGAAGGAAATAATTACGAAACGTCATTTGATGGGAATAAATTAACAATTATGGCCAATTTATGCAAATAACCGAGAGGGAAAATTGGGTTTTTTATGTTTTTTATTTTTTTCTAGTTCAAAATTTCATTTGTAAACACACAAAAAAAAAATATGAAAATTTCATTTCATTTCGCGGCCCCCAAATTTTTACGATTCTTTTTTTTTTTATGATGGTCGAGTGTCTATAAAAATTTTCATCAACGGAAGGGGTTTTCGTAATGCGTGAGTGGAATTTCCAACAAATTCAAGAGAATGGTTCCACGGAATAAAAAAATAAGAGAGAAAATCACATTTTTATCTACTTTATCGCGATTTCTTTTTAAGTTTTAAACATTTCTTCGGCAACGTACAAATCGGTTTACCTTGCAGTTTACGGCAATACTTACCTAACGTCGAATATAATGGATTATCGATAAAAGGTCCGAGTGTTTGGGAGCAGCGGAATTTAGTGCGGAGTGAAAAGTAAAGCAATATTTTGTGTGACTATATGGATGCGCCTTTGTGACATGGCATTTTATGATGATTACATATTGATTGTCCTCATTGTGAAACCGTCTAACTCGTTTCTCCCCCGCTTTGTGTCGTAGGCAATGCCCCCGTATGCCAAGCCAACGTCCCTGACACGTCTCGGTGACACCGCAGTCCGTGACGAATGCACGAATGATTGGCACAAGTCGACGGGGTCGATAAGGGAACCATGCGACCAATGGCCAACAAACCGACGTCATGCCGTTTGCGCTCATCGTTCTTGGAAAATGGCCTCCTAAATTCTCGCGTTAATGGCTTTTCTCTTCACGCTCTCGTAAGTGGACTCTTTTTTTTTTTCTCTCTATTTTCCTCTTAAATTAGTGCGAGTTTTCTTAATAAATTCCAACTCGTAAACACGGTTTTTGCCGCTTGCTACGTGGAATTTGGCTTTTCTTGCGAAATATTAACTCGATTCGTTTTGACGTTTTGTCACTGATGATATAGAAAGTGGTGTTGTAGTACGATGGAGGGGGAAAAAATAAAATAAAATAAAGGGAGAGGAAAAACAACGATTTTCTGTCATGGTTGGCACAGTATTTCAAAGATTACATGTGGGTGTGCTACCGAATTTCTACGAAAAATAAAGAAAAAAAATGGGGAAAGACACACAGAAGGCCAGAAAAGAGTCGCTAGACAAAGGTTGTAACTTTTTCTTCTTTTATTTTATTTTTTTTTACTTTAAACTAAAAAATTTCTAAGATTGAACACGTTTTTTTTTTTTCGTTCTTTCTTTATTCCGGCCTTAAAGTAGATGGAAAATAGAGGCAAAAGAAGTTTAATTTACTTCTTGCAACAGATTTGGCTCGAACCAAATTGGAATACTGAGGAGACGTGATGTAAAAAGGCCCGTTGCCTCTTTGATGTAGTAAATCGTTTTGCTTTGACCTCCATCCCATGTAAAAGAATTGATCTGGGCTCGATTCGTGACACGTCGAACGTTAAGGCGAATGCCACTAGAGAATGTATCAGCAAAGCACTTGCATCCATCACGCGAATTGCACCAACCACTGCGACCGAGAAAATGTCATTAAACACAGACACAATAAAGAAACTAGACACCGACCAACCAAACCACATTGCACCGACAAAAGAAAAGGGAAAACGAAAAAAATCAGTTTTGTTTATGTATGAATCATTTCGGGTGGTCGAATTTGTTGTCTTATTAGTACTCGATGTCGTATCTTTGGCGTGTCGAACAAGAAACGGGGTCGGCCGGCTTTTCTTTTCACCCTTTTTACCACTTTATATATCCAAACTGATTAATGAACGTGTCATTCCACACTGGTTTTCTTCCCTCTCGTCTTTTCTCAAAGCGACAACGACGACGACGACGACCCTCTTCTCTTTTCATGCTACTTTTCTTTTGCTCGGCGCCCGTTAATGGTTGTGTCGAGTCATAATCGGGACAATTCGAAACCTCATGTCTTGTACTCGCACACAACACACTACACACTGCAAAACTTTGTAATGCGGGCGAATAAATCAAGAAAAAGTGGAAATCGACGCAGCTTGCGAGTTGCGACACACAAATCTAGTTGCAATGTTTTTTTCCTTCTGCGAAACAGCAAACAAGATGGTGCCACGAGTTTCATGCACTGCATTGCAGTTCAATAAAATAGCAAAGAGCACTCGTGTCATGACGAGGCTTTGCAATATATTTTTCCCACCCATCCAAGCCCATTTCATTGATATCAAGCATGTAATTTCACTCCACCGATATAATTTATTTTTTTTTTTCCACAAAGTGAT
>JAQFZO010002581.1:0-11805 GCA_034695885.1 Geophilus flavus | reverse complement strand
ACTGAATTAAATGTTACATAACCCAAGTGTGTAAAATGCATTTAGTTTGATCTGTGGTCAAAGTGAAAACCCGTTTTTGAAAAATTCCTCTGTGAAATCCCGACACCCTCTGCTGTAGAGGTGTGCTCACCGCACAGCATGGCAGGAAAGCCAATCCGCGCCGATCCGCCCTAAGTAAGAGATTGGATGCACCTATAATGATTCGGACTATCAAGGGGTGTCTTAAAAACGTCTTGGGCAGAGCTTGTTTATCATATGAAGAGCTTGAGACAATCCTTAGTGGAGCTACATATGTGTCAACTCAAGACCCCTAACATTTGATTTGATTGTTATTGTGAAAGTGAAGTTTATTTGCTGATCAAAAAGCAACAGAAAAATCGTGTGCACTGTGTGCGGGCGGAAGATGTGATATGGTGAAACATCTTTATCCGAGGTTCAGTGCTTGTCATAATTAAGTTGCCACTGACAAAATTTCAAACTTTTACAAAATTGACAGCCTTATTGAGCATCTTGGGATGAATTAGACGATAATATCCCTTAATCTTTAAGAAAGGCCATTAAAGATTCTAAAGAGGCCATTTCTTGAGTATTGGAAGAAAATACCGACTGAAACATTACAAAAACTAGTTGAATGTATGCCTACCTCAATTATAAGTAGTAACTGATGTAAAGGTAGACCCAAATCATTACTAAAATCAAATATTTTCCCCTCCAATTGTTACTTTTGTTTTACACATCCCATTGCTAATGAACATAACTTCTCTTAATATTGTTTAATTTTGCTGAAATGTTTTTTAAATTGTTCCCTGATAATCTAAAGAATACAATGAATGGTGTATAGTTTTTTACAAATTCATTTTCTTTTAATCTATCAATTTTGTAAAGGTTTGAAATTTTGTCTGTGGCAAATTAATTATGACAAGCACTGTATTTATAGAATTTGCATGTGTCCATTTACAATCAAAAATTGGAAGTCAGGTTCCCACATAAATGGCCCAGTCAGCTGGACAAATATATTTATTGCTAAAATTTTCTCACCTAATGAATGTTTCGTGCAAATTCCAATTGGAGACACTACTTCAGTCTCCTTATAGCCCAGGAATTCGACTATATTCTGTCATGAGATGAAGATAAATATGTGATATTCACCTTTAATAGGTGAGTATATAGCCTTACCAATGATTTAAAAAAATACTGAGGGGCTATTAGTTTCGTCGCGTTTAAGATGTTAAACAATTTATGCACGTCAGTAATTTCTTTGAAACCTAATAGATCGTAGGAATCGATTTCACATTTAGTATTGTTTATTATTTTGTGTTGTCGAAGAAATTTTTCTTTGGTTGAAAGAAGTTTTTCACCAAAGTCTGAGGCGCAAATGTAGTGGGTTGGGTTTATGATGTTTTTATACTCTTTGATTTTGACTTCTTTCTGAATTGGATTCGAAGAATAGAACCGGATTCGATCTTGAACGATATAACAAAATGATAAGATGCTGATGACGTAGACGGCGTGAATCATCCATTTTGGTGTTCTTCCTCGCATTTCTCTTTTCATCATCTGGTCTGCATACATTTTTAACTTGATTTGATGTCGAATCAAGTGTCTTTCAAATTTTGTCATTTTTGATCTGCAGCGAGAACGATTGATTCAATTTAGAAAGATGTCCACATTAAAAATTCAAAATTCAACAATTCAACAAATCTCAACAGAATGTGCATTGTTGTATAAGTGAAGAAGATGGATAACTGGGAATAAAAATGTGCTAAATTTCCTGGATGATTCTTCCTTGCCAATAAAACACTTTAATGTTGATCACTTTGATGTGTGTGTGACGCACAGGAGGGCATAGTTTAATCACATTGAACGAAAGGGCATATGGTACTAACCTCTTTGTTTGATGATCTTTCTGTTTCATGTAGGCAATTGCAACATTTTGTATAAAATCAACGAGCGAAAGCACTGTAAATCCCAACCATAAACTCAGATTTCCTCCAAAATCGCTCAGCAAGGCAATGATGTCATAGATCCATCGCTCTCGAAATATTGTAACTTCTCGCTTTCCAAAATATATTTTTGCCTCGATCTTGTCGATGCTGCCTTCGTCGAAACTCAAGATACCTATTATTTCTTTGCTTTCACAACTTCTGATACAGTCGCAGTCGGTGGTCGGCGTCGGCCCTGATATATCCCTCATTTGCTTCAACACTTTATAGAATGTCGTCTCTGAATTGTTGCAAGATTCGAGATTTTGATTCAAGGAATATGGCAATCTATTGTAAAAGAGAAAGTGACTGGTGTGAAACTTTTTACTGCCAAACGATAATTACTTGCAATGGTCATTTTCGAATTTTTTTTTTATGCACTCGATGCCACAAGTTATGTATTGATCGTTGGAAACGCAGGGTTCCTCTTTTGTGCTTAAAAAGTAATGCTGTAAAATTATTATTCATCTTTATAATTCATTAATAGTGAGTTTGTGTAAAAAATAAAATGTGTAAATGATATAAGTTTGTCCTTATTTGAGTACCAATTAGGTATTTATTAACACCAAGGTATAGAAAGGTTTAGATAATTTATCTTGTTTGTCAAAGTAATTACTTGGTCAAAACGGAGGTCGACAGATGCCGCATTTTCGACAAAGGCGATAATTACCCTTTTATAATCGAATGGAAAATCAAAGGAAATCTGTAATGGCAATAATCTTTCAACACCAAATCATGAGACAAACTGTGATTATAATACCAATACAAAACCTCGACGGGGCATCACACTGGGTGGGATGATGTTTATTTTCAAAGAATGTGTGACCTCCGATCTTATTAGTGTTCTGTTAACTAATTTAAACGACATAATTATCAAATTAAGTATTTGTTCCTATCTTATAGGGCTTTTTTAACTGCAATCAATCATAACTTCCTCAAAAAGTGGTTCAAGTGTGAACATTGCATTATACTTAACTCTTCATACGCGTGCATGTACCCCATGGAGATATTTTATAATCCAATAAAACACCAATTGCTTCATTTACCTGATACAATAATAAAAAATTGTACTTTTAGCAAATTATATGCATAAAAAAAGCCTACCCGATCATTTTTATCTCCCATGGTCACATTTTCGATGATGTCTAATCTGTACTCTAAATTCCAAATATCAGAAATGTTGATATGAGGCTCTGGAATTAGTGACACATATGGCATTGCATCGGTAAAGTCATTAACTTGCCCCAGCAGCTTTAATTGTTCTATGGTATAACGATTGTGATAATTGCATATGGTGATTGTGGGAAACAGTAAGGCGTCCAACTGCTTTTCGTATACGTCGACGGCTTTTGGAGACGACTGAAAATACGATATACAGTCGTATATTTGATAGCAACAGATGAGAAAACACGTAAACACTAGCAGTGACCAGAAAATGCGATATTTCAAAGAACGGGTTGCATCTGCGATCGAGTGAAATTCGGGTGCGATGTCATTTGCGTCTGAATCCAGGATTAAGTCTTTTACCAATCGATGTTTTCTAGCGATTATGCGAGGATGGCCCACAAGCTTCATGTCTGTTACTCAGTTAGTTATTGTTGTTGAAACGAAACTAGAAAAGAAAAAAAAATCAGTTGTCTGAAGTAATGACAACCAGAAAATTGGAATGTTGACCAAAAATCTGTCGTTTATTGCAACATTGACCAAAATACTCATCCCGTCTACTAGGGGTGGCATAGCAGGGTGTTTATTTACGTCTGCCATGACGTACCATGCTTGTGGTTTATGTACCAGTGCAGTGCCCACTGTATCCTAGTCCTTTCCCAGTGTCTGTGATATAATCTGTGCCCTAGCCTATGCCTGTTATGCATTTATTCCTACCTTTTTCAGTGCCATTTGTGCATTCCTTATCTGCTACCTAGAAATATACTGTATGACAAAAATATTTTGAAAATTTAAGTACGGTATATGTCAGTTGATGTCGAGATCAATACTGTTTCCTGTAGTAAAATTTTGCCGGAAATCTACATGTCAAATATTATGTTGACGTGCAACCCGTTCAATGTCACTGAACAATTTTGTCACATAAGCTTGTCTTGTAGCAATGAATGGGAGGGAATTTTATGAACTATCCGTTAATTACCATTGAAGTTGAATTGCTCAAGGCATTTAATCGAAAAAAATTGATTTAACATGAAAGAAATTTAATTTCATTTATTCCTATTTAGCCAAATATGTCTAGTTTGGTCAAAGCTTCTGCTCATAGCAATAATGACAGTTTTTTTTTTTTTAACTCGGATGATTTTCGGTGTATTTGTTGGAAGAGACAAGTGACAGTTTTATTTACCTTTGCAAAACGCGTGAACAATACATATACGGTACTTGTAGCTATCCTGGTTTTGCTCTTAACTGAAGATTGTAATTCGGTCCTCTGTTCTTGCTGCGTCCATTATAGATAACATAAAATTGTCTTACCGTTTTGGGTTTTACTACTTCCCTTGAGAGAAATTTATCATGACCCGCACAGACATTTGTGCTTGCTTGTTGTAAATCGATAAACTCACTTCACTTGAAGCAAACAATTTTATACGTGTTTTTATGACATTACAGTAAATGTAATTGCATTTCTTGCAACTTATGTCGGTCTACTATACTCGTTATTATGACAAATTGAGGGTTACTGTATATTAAAGTTTTTCATAAAACGATGGAAAATTGAGTTCACTTACACAAGGTTTATGTAGCAAAAATAATAGGCATTCAACAAATTATGAAGTGGCTTATCTTGTTATCTCTTCAATTCATTCCATTGAAGACATAAACAAAATGTAGGGCAACTTTCCTGCAACCAATGGTGTGGAGCGATGGAAAATTGCGTTCACTTACACAAGGTTTACGTGGCAAAAATAATCAGCTTTCAAAAATTATTAAGTTGCTTACTGGTAATTGTTTACAAGGCAATAAATTCTTCGAGTGCGTGCACACATTTCAGAAAAGTTTTACATTTTCCATCATTTTTATTACCTATTAACATCATTTCGAGTTCCGTTTGCTTTATTTTATGTTGATGTATGTTTTTCTCCAGTTTTCGACAGTCAAATTTATATTCTATTGCTGTATCGAGCGTCGATGTGAGCAAATATAGAACAACTTTGGTAATCTCATAAAAATCCTGTGAAATTTGTAGTAGATGTAGGATTATTTTTATGTCGCATAACGTAGTTCTAGGATTTGGTTGTACTACGGTAGTATAGTGTATAATATTCATCCACGAGTTTAATTACCCCTGAATTGTTCTAAAATATAAGAAAAAAATCCAAATTTGAATATTCATTTTATTTATTATTGTTTGTTCATGGTAGAAAAAAACACTTACAGAGCTTGTTAATTAGTTTGAGGTGATTATATTCCTAAAACATTTGTTTAGAGGGTCTTACTGATACAATGCCCTTGTGAGTAGTTCAAGTTTCTGCCACTAGGGACAAAGTCAGGGGGTTAAAATCTGACCTTTTGTGAAGGAAGTATATGGGCTGTTTCTAGTGGTAGAAGGCTCAATTACTCAGTGATTTAAGATTTGTTTAATACACCAATCTATCTAGTTTTAACATTTACATAAATATTAATAAAATAAAATTAAAAAAAATAAGAGCAAAATTACAAAATTTAGTGTTGCAGATGAACTAGAGGTGGGGCAAGGTTTAGAATATACGTGTATCAGAATAACTGTTCTGCTCAAATTACTTATTAACTATGCAAGATGGTAAAATTACATTTCTGTAAACTAATCAAGGCAATTTTAATTTGATTCTTTATTGAATAAAATTTGCAATATAAAGAATAAATTAAATTTAAAAAATGGGTTGAATATTGTTAAATCGTAGTTAAAATAATAAGCTTACATGAGCATACTTAATATTACAGGTTTTTTATGTACGGCCTAATCTGATCTGCAGGAAAACTAAGGTGAACTACAATCATAATAATATTTAAAAGCATTAGGAAAAATTATGTTTACGGTTCTTCATCAGTACCAGCTTTGGTTGTTTCCTGTTACTCCATTGCCAAAGTGCCTTTAATGGTGGAAAAATTTGATTGCATACAATTTGATTCATAATCAACAGAGAAATTCCAAGACCAATGCCTAGGGTACAGATTCATTTTATTGCAAATTAGTGCGATTAACATCATTTTGTAAATACTAGTATTTGGAATAATGAAATAAAGTGCGGTGGGATTAATTGTACCTAAAAATAAAGATTTAATGTGTTAGAATCACCACTAGATGTCACGTGCTATCAGTTGGCAAAAACTCACCTGGCCACTCAAAATTTTGTTGCAGAATGCGAGAATAATGGGCATCAATTGGTAGTTGGTGGTGGAGGGTAAAAAGTGCAACTCTCTACCTCCTCGTGGTCCCACTGGATTGACCGGGACCATTAACTCGGTTCTCGGTCAAATTGAAAGAGAGCAATGGTAAAATTTCACACATTTCTGAATTTTGAATTATTACCGTATACTGAATTCTGATTTTAGATTTTAATTAAAATTCGTCAAACATTAATCGGAATTCACTCGGAAGTTCAACGTACCTACGCCACTTGGAATACAGGTTACGTACTTTTATATTTAAACATTTATTTTGGCTAGGAATGCCTTGGGAAAGAGATACAATTTTGGTGTTATCGGATTTGCTCTGTGGCCGACACTTTTCGAGACGTGGCCATTTTTTTATAAATTTCATTATCAGTTTTTTTGTGGTTTTTCTTCATGTCTGTTTAATGGTTAGCTGCAGAGCAATTCCGACCACCCCCGACCCAGAATCTAACGTTTTGAGGATAAAAAAGTTTGGCCCAAAATTTCAAAATAAACAAGGGCCTTATTATGTATTTTTGAAATTTTGAACAAAATTTATTTTTGCTTCAAAATGATAGATTCTAGGCAGGGAAACGCGAATTCGTCATCGCATTTGCTGTAAAACAGTGTTGAATCAGGTTGTACGTCGAATTGAAGCGCTCTAATATAGAACGTATTGTTTCTTGATGATTAAAAAAGACTTTTCAGGATGTAAGAAAGTGTCCCGAATCTAAATCCGTCAACAGATTTAACATATCTTTTATTGTTTCCGAAATAAATGCAATAATGTGAAAACGGTTTTTGGTTTTTTGTGTTTATCTCAAAAACTAATAAATATAGCGTAATTCTGAAAAAAGATTTAGATAAAGGACACTTTGTAACATCTGTGTGTTTAATTTCAACATCATCTGATAATAAATACTCAAACAAAAAAGTAAATTTTATTTCCCAAAGTGTTATCCGAATAAACTATTGTTTACTGATGAAAACTAAAATGAAAACAATTTATTTAGCATCAAGAATCCGAGGTGAAGATCGAATTACAGATCCGAATAAAATTTTTTTTTATTATTCTGGAGTCAAAGTCTTGCAGGTGTGTAAAGAGGAAATAGTGGTGGTCATGATGATGATGCTGACGGATGAAATGTCATTGCTGCAGGATAAAGATAAAGATCACGGTGGATAGAAATACCCGGAAGTAGATCTGGCCAATAAACACAACTCAAAGAGTCAAGAATGTGCAGTCAGCTGCCAATGGCATTGGATGACACTTGGAATACGTGGCAAAACTAATACGGTAACAAAGTGATGGAAATATTTAGAAAAATGGCCAAACCTGGAATAATATTGGTCGCAGACCCCTAGTTTGATATTTTTCATGATCCTCGGCGTTAGGGCTATCATCTGGCAAAATTTAAAAAAATTGTCAAATATTGCAAAAATTGCGATATAGCAACAACGGTAGTCTGGTCAGTTTAATCCCCAGGAATGGCACGTGGCAAAAACAAATGACTGACAGCTCGCCTTGTAGCACAGTCGTTAAAGAGTCTGACTTTGGTGTCGGTGGTCGAAGGTTCGAATTCTGTCGGATATTTTCTTATTACATTTTTTTAAATAAGATATAGAGCATAGAGCAGGAATTGGGCTTCTCTCGCAAACACAGCAAAGAAGAAATTCTAGAGAAACTATTCTTTCAAAAGAAATTTTTACAGCTTTACACCACCAAAAAGTATCTATCGGTTGAGAGCAAATCCGATGGTTTTTGCAATTTTAGGCAAAATTTTTTTTCTGCTTCAAAATTTGTCCCAACATAGAATTTGGGCGAGGAACACGGTGGTGTGCTCAGATTTGCTCTACGGCCAACAATTACAGAGATAAGAGGAAAAAAACACCAAAAAGTGATGGATTGCAAAAGTATCGGTCTCAGAGGAAATCCGATAACTCCATCCTGTTCCTCATCCCACATTTGGCATTAACCATCTTGTCCATCCTATCAGCTAAGCAAAGTATGTTTACACTACTGAGCAATACGACTGCTTAACCTTAGATATGCAATTCACAACTCCCAATTGAAATCTGTTCTGTCGTAATCTAAATTTTCTTGCCAGATATAAATAAATGTGAGCAAAGGTTGGGAGTGGTAACAGTGCCAGCTGGTAGCGGAATGGTGCGTAAACTCCACTTTTACTGATAATGAATCTAAATTTAAATTCATACATGAATTTAGTTTTGCGAACTCGGTTCATGAATCAGGTTCAAAGACATTTGAAAAACCAAGGAGTTGGATAAACTGAGTTTGTGTTCACACAATTGTATCCATTAACATTATTTTCACATCAACAATGGCTGTAGATAGAGTTGCGCGAGGGATTCGACAATCACGAAAATCTCGTCGATTGCCTTCAAAAATGCAAAGAAAATCTCAAATCTTTAACCACAAAATCTTTTTAAAATATCTCCAAAATCTTTCAAAATCTCAGAAATTCTTAAAAAATCCCAAAAATCTTTTCCATAGAAAAATATTACTAAATGCACTGGAAAAGTATTTTTTCCTGTTTTCTCCAAAATCAGGATTACGAAACTTGAGTTTTTATCCTGGGTTAAGATTGGAGGAAACAAAAAAGGAAGTAAAGGAAGTTTAAAAGTATTCACTTAATTCGATATTAACCTTTTAAATTCTAAATTTATTTATTCACAAAGTATTTCTTCACTTGAAACGAGTGAAAACAGTGATAATTACGAGAGAAAACATGAGGTAATGATTCATCATTTTCTCATTGGCAACATTGCACAGGTCGGTTTTACACGTGCACATCGTACTGTTTCCTTCTGCAACTTTGTAACTTTCGCACTTGTTGTCTGGCATACCCTTGACTAAGTAGAAGCAGTCTTTTGTGAATTTCTCTAGAGTGGAAAAAATAAAAGCAGCATTTTAGAAATTTCTTTTACAATTATTCAAATATAATTCGAGTTATTTGGTTTTAAACGTTGAAAGTGAAAGACAAAAACCCAAAAATCTGTTAAAACCATATGAGCAATTGTGATTTGGTTAAAATTTACTTACCTTGTCCCGTGGCTTTTTTCTTCTCCTGCGCTTTGTAGCAGACTGCATAGGCCCCCCATGGTGGACACTCTGCTTCACCTTCCTTACAGTTTTCTTTTCCACTGCATCGATAACATTTCAATACAAATCCTGTGAATAAATTGAATAAAATTCATGAGAAATTGTTCTCTGATATTAGAATTAACCCTCGATTACCAGATTTCACGAGCGCAAACACCAAAACTGCAAGAAGGGCTAACTTCATTTTGGGAGTATTTCAGTCGAGTTGTGAACGAGGTGAAATACAGGAATAGAATAGCAATCGTTGATAAACCTAGTTGTTGGATTTTGTGATTTTGTGTTCGCAAAAACAATGATTTGTTTGTATCCATTAACATTGTTTTCGCATCAACAATGGCTGTAGATAGAGCCGCGAGAGGGATCCGACAATCACGAAAAACTCGTCGATTGCCTTCAAAAATGCGAAGAAAATAAATCTCAAATCTTTAACCACAAAATCTTTTTAAAATATCCCCAAAATCAAATTTTTAGTTCACATTTCTCTCAGGCGGCATTAATAAAGATAGCGGAAATCTGAAAAAAGATTTAGATGAAGGACCCTTTCTTACATCTGTGTGTTTAATTTCAGCACTTTCTGATAATAAATACTCAAAAAAAAAAGTAAATTTTATTTCCCAAAGTATTATTCCAATAAACTATTCTTTACCGATGAAAACTAAAATGAAACCAATTTGGCATCAAGAATCCGTGGTGAAGATCTAATTAGAGATCCGAATAAAAAAAATTTATTATTCTGGGGTCCAAGTCTTTGCAAGTGAGTAAAGAGGAGGTGGTGGTGGTGGTCATGATGATGATGCTGACGGATGAAATGTCATTGCTGCAGGATAAGGATAAAGATCATGGTGGATAGAAATTCCCGGAAGTAGATATGGCCAATAAACGCAACTCATCGAGTCAAGAATGTGCAGTCAGCTACCGGTGGCATTGGATGATACTTAAAATACAAGGCAAAACAACAAAGTGATGAAAATATTTAGAAAAATGGCCATAACTCGAATAGTATTGGTCGCAGACCCCCAAGTTTGATATTTTTCACGATCCTTGGAGAGGGCTATCATCTGGCAATGTTTTAAAAAATTGTCAAATATTAGAAAAATTGCGATATAGCAACAACGGTACGGTAGTCTGGTCAGTTTAACCCCCAGGAATGATACGTGGCAAAAACAAACGTTTGACAGCTCGTCTTGTGGCATAGTCGTCAAAGAGTCGGACTTTGGCGTTAGCGGTCAAAGGTTCGAATCCCGTCGGATATTTTCTTACTACAATTTTTTTAAATAGGATATAGAGCAGGTATTGGGCTTCTCTCACCATCACGTCCAAGAAAGAATTCTAGAAAAACTATATTCTGTCAAAAGAAATTTTTATTTTATTAAATTGAGGATATAATCTGAGTTTATAACTTGCAGTTAACCATCAACTTGCAACCAGCTCGGTGGTTGAGTGATAAAGGAAGTCGACTTGTAAGCCTGTACCCTGGGTTCGAATCTCGTAGGAAACTAACCTTAAGGAAAAAAAATTAAAAGGTTTTTATATTAACTGGAAACGATGGGATGGGACGTTCTGGCGTTTATATGATTAGAGAAATTAAATGGTAAAATTCGTATTCCTTTATACAGTTTCACTTCCTTTATGTCGCTTGGCCTTCGCCCGTCCGCCAAAAATTGACTGGAATTTATTATTCCGGCTCACAATTGAATGTAAAATTCAATTCTGGCGGGCGGCGGGGACCAGACCGAGCTTTTTTTTCCCCTAATCCTTCATTCCGTCCAATAAAAAAAATTATTTTCTTCTATTCTCTATTTCTTTTGTTCAATTGGAACCCAGCCACGAGCAAGTGTCGACGAGATGACGAACCACGAGCACGCTTAGGTTAAATGCCTATGCGCATGCTCTACACTCTTATTAAATCTGTTTTTAATAAGATAATACCCGACGGGTAGATTTTGGGACGAGGAACACGGCGGTGTGCTCGGAATTGCTCTATGGCCAACCATTAAAGAAATGTGAGGAAAAAACCCACCAAAAAAGTGATGGCGAAATGTAGAAAAATGGCCATGACTCGAAAAGTACCGGTCGTAGAGCAAATCCGAGCCCATAAACGCGTTCCTCGTCCCGGAATGTACCTTGG
Organism: Geophilus flavus; assembly: GCA_034695885.1. NCBI lineage: Eukaryota > Metazoa > Arthropoda > Chilopoda > Geophilomorpha > Geophilidae > Geophilus > Geophilus flavus. Next base: position 218 of record JAQFZO010002581.1, on the reverse strand, counting down.
GACGCATTTTAAAGCAAAAAAAAATTTTGACCCAAAATTGCAAAAATCGTAAGGGGTTAGCCCCTGGTTTTCAATTTTGACCCAAAAAAGTTTTTTGCTTCAAAATTTGTCCCAAGGTAGATTTTGGGACGAGGAACACGATGGTGAGCTCGGAATTGCTCTGCGGACAACCATTAAAGAAATGTAAGGAAAAAACCACCAAGTAAGTGATGGTAAAA
>JAQFZO010002580.1:0-11810 GCA_034695885.1 Geophilus flavus | reverse complement strand
CTCTGTCTCTGTCTCTCTGTCTCTGTGTCTCTGTCTCTCTGTCTCTCTCTCTCTGTCTCTGTCTCTGTCACTCTGTCTCTGTCACTCTGTCAGGCTACTCTGTTGATGGATGATTACGTCCTGACAGTAGGAGTAGGAACACTGTATGTATAGTCTCGGCGGCGGTATAACAGACATCGTTTTTTATCTCAAATTTTGAATTTCAACGAGTTATTACTACCGTAATATGGCGGCGAAATAAAGAAAGAAACTCGGCCGGGGAAAATAAAAAGTGACGTTATAAGCGGGTTGACGTTCTAACCGAGGCCGTTGTAAGTGGGTTCTGTTGGTGTTGGAATTGAAGTTACTTAGACGGTTTTAGTTGAAACAAATATATAATGCTTTACTACTCGCTACGTGAATATGATTACATGTTGATCGCTCAGGATCTCAAGTAGGAGTGAGGCGCTCCTGTACATCGAAAAAAGTAAATCTCCCACAATACATCACACTTAACCATATCTGGTATTCATACACTTATAGCCTCACCCTCCATCCTCCAAATTCATTGTTTACTCTCGCTTACAATCTCCAACAAATACATCGCTCACAGATGACCCCAAATTATATAATAATTACCCCAACAGTTAAAACAATGCAACTAAGCGACTGACAAGTGAAGTGACCAGTCATAATTTTACATGGTGCATGGTGCGTATGAGTGGTGTCAGCCGTATGAGCAGAAAATAGCATCGCTACTCAACATGAAGAGTGATCCCAATGAATTACTCAAACAACAGCCGGAAGTGTGTGAATTAAGGGCCAACCAAAAAGCTTTTGTCCAGTCATCAAAAGATAAGTGACTTAACTTACACAAGTTTCTGTGATTCATAATTTGTTTTTTTTATATTATTTGGATTCATAACTTGAATTAAAATAATGTAATTTTCGGATTTTTTGGGGTACACCATGGAGTATTCCCTCTGTTTTGTAATGTAATTTTTGGATTTTTGGGTTACCCCATGGGGTATACCCTGTGTTTTGCAATGTACGTACCGTAATTTTGGAATTTTTTGATTTTTTTTTGAGGTATACCCCGTGGTTTGTCGGGACCCCGCAATTGAAGCCAACCATAGGGATTAAGATAAGTTGTATGCTTCAGGGTGTCTATTTACTTCTGGTCCAACTCAATAAACAGCTGCAGGATAGCAATCTGATGATTGTGGTGTCCTCTAGTGGCAGTAATTGGCAACTTTAAAAACATGATTAACTCAAAGTAACCAAAGAGGCACCCTTGTTCCAAAACTGACTTTATGCTCAAAGCCTTCAGAAAGTTGTATACCGTTATAATACATCGATCTATCGAGTCTTATTGCTGTATGGCAAGGTCAGTGTAAACATGCTTGCTTGATTTGTTTATACTTTTCACAGCGTGTCACAAAGTGTGAACTCATTTTTAAAAAAACAAAAATTTATTACCTGTTAGAAAAAGTGATTTCACAGCATTCTTCATGATTTCTGGTCTGTCAGCTATGATGTCTCCTTTACTGACAAAAGCTTCTTTAACGAGTTTCAGCGATGATAAAAAAATTACCCGTTGATTTCCAAAGTAAGATCTAAGAATCACAATTGATACGTAGTGGTATAAAGGAACAGATGACGAAAGATAATTCTTACAAAAATATATTGCCATGTATTTTAGCTAGTTGAGTTAGACTTATGTGATAATTCCTTCGAAATGGCAAATCTCCAAAAATAGGTATTCTTATCGGTCCGGGTGGAAGGTTTTTTGGTGTTTTCATCACATAGCTTAAAATATACCATAGAGTTATGGCCAATAAAAGAATTCCTACTGTATTCCACAGCATGTCTGTATGGTCCGGAAGTAATCGAAGTACTAAAGGCTTAACTATGGTCATGCACGAGGCGAGAATAGTTTTATCTTGATTCATTCGAGGAAAATAGTCAAAGTGGGTAAATGACTCCAGATGCATTGCAAAATTATAATGGGATAATTATTGCTTGTGTGGGTTTTTAATACAACAAACACATTTCAAGTTCTGAATAATAAAATATATCTGATTATTTTCAATAGTTAAACACATTTGCGTATTTTGAATTTCTTTACACATCACTCAGTCATAACGAAGGGAGTGGCAACTCCATGGTGTTAGTTGGGTGCATGTTCAGATAATTCATCATTCTCTTCCAACACCATCTGGTGTTTTGTGGCCGCTATATTTCCCAATGTAAGCAATCGTTGTTAGAAAGTCATGATAGGTATACTGTGGAACCCGCTTACAACGTCATTTTTGGGACCGGGAAAAAAGTGACGTTGTAAGCGAGTGACTTTATACCCGAACGTCATTTTGACGGTATAATCGACTTCCGGTGCTCAGCACGACCGAAATTTTATGACAGTATAGGCGGATTGACGTTGTAAACGACTTCCGGTGTTTGGAGGGACCGGAATTTTATGACGTTATAAACGAGTTGACGTTTTAACCGAGGCCGTTGTAAGTGGGTTCCACGATACCTAATAAGGTGTAAAAATTTAATAGTCATAGTTCCATAAGGTCCAAAATTTTAAAGAACTCTAATAAGACTTGGTGTTCGTCGCTGTGAGTGAACCAACAAAAAACAATGAGCATTTCTTCTGTTATAACACACTCAAAAAACTGTTTACGTAGTTGACGTAGGACCAACAAAGAGTTTTAATGTAGAAAACTCATTTCTTAGTTGCTGTATCAAACTATAATTTGGTACACTCTACTTTATAGTATTTAATTTCATTATTTTACGCTGTTGGTCGGTATCTAACTCCTGTTTTGCTTGGCTCAACCAAACAGTTTTTAGAGTGCAACTGGGATATGTATAGGGCAACCCACAAAATGAAGTTTATAGTTCGCTATATCGCAAAAAGCATTATATTGCAGTTCGTTATAACGACGCTCGACCTGTATTCCACAACATGTGTACACAAACAAATGATAGAACATTGGAGTTAATTATCTTAAATCGTAAAGCATATGTTGAGGATAACAGAATTCCATGACTGCGATCTAATCGAATGGTTAATTGTAAAATCAATTAAAGCATGTTTGCAATAAGTACTTAAAATGTTATTGCATACATCAGATGTTCAATTGAATTGTTTTTTGATGTTGATTAAAGATTACTGCATGTACTGATCATTGTGACGTCATGTATCGTCACATTTGAACCACCTTTTAATATTACCTGCCCACTTTGAGAAACATTAGTGATTACTGATTACACTTAACCGCTTTTCTAAATCTTTAAAAAAAATGCCAAATCTTTTACAACTCAAAGTTATAGTAGTCTCTTTTATACCGTATGGTAACTCAGTTGTAGAAGATCTGCTATTTTGTTTAAAGATGTAGAAAAATGGTTTAAGTGTGAACAGTACGGTAATGTTTCTCAAAGTTGGCGGTGTAATGTCCACGTGGAGAGGACAAGGAGTGTCTCGGGTGACACCTAGGAGGATATGGGTGAAGTGACCTTTATTGCTAGAGTGTGGGTACATGTATACCCATACAAGGCGCCCTCTATAAGGGACGTCATAACACAAACATTACAGGCGAGTTTTTTTACGCATTGCTGCGTGGGCAAGTCACATGGCATTACGGGTGAGGGTTGCTAGGCAACAACACAAACAATCGTTGTGGCAGCCATGTTGGGTCCCACTATCCCGCTATTTACACTCGGTTCTCCTTATTTTGAGGGGGTTTTGGGAGTTTTGTTGGTCTAGTATGGTTTTGAGCAGTTTTAAATCTTTTTTTGCCTATCAAAAACCTCCAAAAGCCATTTAAATCCATAGTCCAAACTAACTAAAACCACTCAAAATCCATAAATTCCTACAAAAAACTATTCAAAACTGCCCCAAACCACTACAAAACTATGTAAGACCAGAAAAACCCAAAAGAAACCCATAAATATACAGGAAACTGAGGAAACAAACAGCCTTGTCTGAGACCTAAACATGGCTGCATGATTGTTTGGGTTGTTGCCTAGCAACCCTCGCCCATAATGCAATGCATCAAAATTATGACGTAGAGTATTGCAAAAGCCTTATATACAGTAGAAAGGAGGTTCAAATGTGACGAAGGACGATGCATGATAGCGAAGAATTAATTGTTTTTTTAATCCTGATTCAGTCATTCCCTACTACAAAAAATTGGAAATTCAATATGGAATTTCGGACATTCCCCATTGATGCACAACTTGGAACCAATTGGAAACCAATTGAAAATGTCCGAAATTACATATTGAATTTCCAATTTTTTGTAGTAGGGTTTGCAATAAAAAACAACTTTATAGAGAAAAAAAATCGATATTTTTAATTTTTAAATTTTCTACGCAAACAACAGAATTTTTACATACGATTTTAATTTTAGGAAGAGCACTGCAAAAAATTTCAAATTTACAAAACAAAATTCAATGTAAAATTCATTGTTAAATCTGAGCTCTCAAATTTGTAAAATTTTGAGACATAAACTGATGTGTAAATCTTAATTTACATCTTATTTTAAACAATGTAGAGTAAATTCAATTTTGTAAATCTAATGTAAATCCAATTTAAAGGCTATACCGTTGACCACAAACAAAGTTTGTAAAGTACATCTTTGCCCACAAATTTACATCAAATTTAGCATTTGTAAATCAGAAATTTTTTGCAGTGGAGGGAGTCATCACATTATACCAGATGAGTCAAAAAAAGTCTGTTTCCCTAAAAATATTTCCAAATTTCCAGTGTTATCAATAAAACAATGCTGGGGTCAAATAGGAAATTGGGGTGCTGAAGCTAATGGTGTCCTCAAATTTGACCTTCGAGGTCATCTTCAAGGTCATCCATACTCTATTTCGATAACCGGGAGAGATAGAAGAAAAAAGTCAATTGGAAAGTTATAGAGCACCTCAAACTATGCCTAGAAATGATGCTACTTTATTCCTTTAGTGTGAAATAATTGTGAAATTGTGAAATAATTTCTATTGACACAATCATGATGCATTTCCTACAAAACATTCCTAATAAACTTCTATTCAATTTTATTTCCGAAGTACTACATTAATTTCTTGCCGTACGGGCTCTAAGATCAAATTAAACGGTCGACTCAAGTCCACATCGTCGTCTTTTGTGAACGTAAAATGTTGTAAAAGTGACGTGATATACAGAAACAATTCCATTTGTGCCAATATCTCACCGACGCATTGTCGCTTGCCTGTGGATAAGATGAAAAATTCTTCCAATATAGAACAGAATCATCTATTTATTGCTCATACACACCGACACAAAAGGGGATTAATTCTTCGATGTGTTTTACTTCGCCGCTTTCCGTGAGAAAACGTTCGGGTTTAAAACATTCCGGGTCGGGAAACACGTGTGGATCGTAGTGTACTGCCCACAAATTTGCGACTACCATCGTATCTTTTGGAATAAAGTAACCACTCAGAGTCGTGTCTTCGGTTGCACTAAAAAGATGATGATAAAATGGAGTTACTTTTGAAAAAAATGAAAATAAACCTGTGAGGAACACCAATTGGGACGACTGTGGTCATTCTGTGGATTTCCATGATGGCGGCTTTTGTGTATGGCATATGCTTTTGATCAGACATTGTTGGAGTTCTGTCTTTTCCAATAACTTGATCGATTTCCTCTTGCACTTTGGATTGAACGTTTGGATATTTTATCATGTAATTGATGGCATTTAGTACTGTAAAGCTCGTCGTGCCACTTCCTGCTATGAACAACTCCACTATTATTGGAACCAAAGTGTTAGCTGAAAGAGAAAAAAAGAAAATTATCAAGTACCCAAATAACTCATAAAAGGACCAGGGACGTCAGAAGTTATCCCAATTATGTCTGAATTACATCTGACGTTTTTGGAAATCCTTGGGAAGACCGTATCTTCCATAGGCTTAAGTGTAAGGATGAAAATGGGATGTGTATGGAGGAAATACTGTGCTACCATAGGGTGCAATCGTGGACAGAAAAATTATTGTGAGCAGGATTGACTAAAATAGACTACGGTATATGAAAAACTCACAACACTATACCCAGGAAACAAGGAAACATTGGAATGTTTCTGAAGGTTGTAGGAATGTTTGAATGTTGTCAGTTGCAAAATCACATTGAATAAATGTTGTCACAATGTTTGACTCTAGTGTATCAATTACCGGTATTGTTAAAAGCTAGTTTTGAGATAATGTTGCCATAACAGTGCTCTACAATGTTATTTGGAATAGTAACAATCTTATGCAGTTTAAACATTAAGATTTTAAACTCACAAGTCAGTCAGAAACATATTTTTGAACATTTTAGCAACATTTAATTCAATGTGAACATTAGATTTATAACAAAAAATAATGTTGTTGTCAAACATTGGCATAATAAAGCTGAATAATTACATTTTTACGTTGCATAAAAATTTGTATGTTCTTTTTTCAATATTTTTACAAAATTGCTGCAACTTTCATTGCTTCCTGGGGAGGTTGTAGGCCATATCCAATGATTCACTCAAATTTGACCTCATTTAGAGCTCAAATGATTTGTAATTGAGAAAATAAGGAATCTTCAATCCTGTTTTATTTATTAAAAAAATAATTCCATATCAGAGATGTGAAGTGATATCATTTTTGACTAATTAGAGGGTCCTCTACGACTCCCCGATTGGAAATTTATCTTCGTCTTTAATGGATTAAAAGATGGTAAGTGTTTGACCTCAAAATCGATGTCTGAGACCTGAGGTCAAATTTGAGTGAATCGTTGGATCGGGTCTACCGTCTACCCCCTTTCCGATAAGCTTGATCAAACAGATTTTATTTATCCGTGTTCGTTTGGAAAATATATGAGAAAAAGCAGATTTTTTTACCACCCTGAAAACTGTGATGTAGGTACACGAGTAAACTGGAAATGCACTTTCAGCACCGTCCTGTGGTGGAATATAATAACTAGTGTTGTGAATTAATTGTTAATAGTTTTTATTTTTTTTGTTTTACTTGAGTCGTCGCACTTGCTTTAGTGATTTGTACTTTTTTGTTATGTTAGGAACACGGTGGTAAAGATACACCATGGTTAGGAATAAACAGAACTCAGAGTTTGTGTTTTATTTGGGATTTCCAACAACTGGTTCCTATCCTATAAAATGTCTGAGTTCGACGAACCGGTGCTCTCGACCTTAACCTTGCTGAATATTTATTTTATAAAATAAATTAGTTTAGGTAATTAATTGGTGACTTGAGCATATTAAATATATACAAGTGTACCCGAGTAAAAATTAAATTAAGACGAACTGAATCGTAAATTTTTCAATCTCACTACTGTACTGGCCAGTTGTCGCTGGGGCGCGGGCGGTGTCTTTTTAAGGCTTTCATTTCATAAAGCCAGTCCCAGTGGAATGGGATTCAAAAATTTTAAGACCCGATTGTCCGTAGGGGATGGAGGATGAAGGATGGAGGATGGAGGATGGGGGGGAGTCCGATAACTCAAAAGCCACCGACAAAATTTTGAGATTCGATAGAGGAAATACTGTAAAATATCGATAAAAATCGCAGAAACAGATTGCAAATGCACTACTGTATTACTCTGCACTATAACTTACATTTTTACTATTATTAATTTTTACCTCAATTTAAACACGGCTCAGCCAATGTGTTTAACCCCATAGGCCCTAACACAACTCTTATTTTACTCTGTAGAAGTAAGATTCGCGACTTGTTGTTCAACAGCAGTACATCAATGAGTTTCTACATGAATTGTGTAAAGAGAATTGCAATTATAATAATTCTTTCCTCAACAAAACTGTAATAACACACTCGAAGGGCCATTTGTGCACTGATCCAGCAGTGGCAGGAGGCTTAAGGATTAAAATCATGAATAGGGCACGGAAGTTCATGCAAATGCATATCGTTTTTTTCTGTTCATGTTACACTCATTTTACCTTTTCTCAACAAATTACAGTAGGTGCGATTGAAAAAAAGTTACTTTTAATTGCATATTTTGATGGTTTTTAAAAATGCATGCATATTTTGATGGTTTTTAAAAATGCATGCATATTTTGTTGGTTTTAAGATTTGGGAGCATATATTTGGTGATTTATGGCTATGGGAAATTTTTAATGGATTTTTTTGAATTTTGGCAACACAGTTGAATTTTTGCAAATTTCTGCAATTTTCGCTTCCATGGTTGTTAATTTTATCGAGTTTTTGTGATTCAATTTGGTGATATTTGCAGTTTTGGATAAAATTCAAACAGAAATCACAGAAATTTAAAAAAATGAAATCAGAAACAATTTCTGATTTAATTTTTGTACATTTCATTGAGCGGAGAAAATTTAATCTAAATTCACTGAAATTTGTATAAAATCAACCAGAAATTAAGTTATTGGTTGAATTTTTACAATTTTCAAATATATATTTGCATGCCTATTTTTAAGTTTTTAAGAGCATGAACTTCCATGCCCTAATCATGAAACTGAATTACGGTACATAAACTTATTGTGAAGCCCCTTGCAACATTTACAAATTTTAAAATTTTCGCTGTTTTTGAATTTTCGCGGTAAATTCTTTCACGACAAAGCTGCGCCCCCATTTCAAGTTCACTTTATAAACCCAATTTACGTGACTTTCGACTGAAGAAACAAAACAAGATTCAATGTTAAACACCGACACACAACCCCAAAGGCACTTAACCACAATAAAAAAATAAAAAGATTACGATCGACAGACATAAATTGAATAACACTCTTAATATTTATCCCCACCTTTAGGCAAATTACCTAATTAATTTGCCAATAACTACCAAACATTTGGCTAATGATGCAAATTAGCGACATTAAATTCAATGATACGGCGCAAAAACTAAAAAACCGATTTGATTTGTGGTCATAAACATAAAAATCATTTTACAACATTTTTTTAAAAACTTGTTTTCGAAAACAAACACAGGAAATGAAGGAGATAAAAGCGAATGAAAATAAACTTCCAACACACCAAGAAGCCATTTGGTGAAAATTTTACAAATGAGGCACCACCAGAGTGAGAAAAGGTTATATATAGTTTAGCCATTAGTTTTTGCTATTAATAAATGTGTCCGTCCGTTGGTTTTACTTTGGATTTTCGAGATGGAAAAGTTGTAAGATGAATGAAATCCGGTGGAGTGAATGGAGAACTAAAACTTTTTGTTGCCCAATGGGCTTTTTTCCAAGAGAAAAGGTTTTATGGGATTTTTACTGTAGGCTATATGCCCGAAATTTTATTTGTGCATGAGATCAAAAGCTTAAAGGGTTGATAAACGTGATTTTGGTATTAATGTACAATTTTTGGGAAATGTTTCAAATTAGGAGAATGAATGTTTTATGTATAAATCGAATTATAGAACCTCGTTATAGCGAATAATTTGTCTAGTGCCCTGTTCTCATAGCGCACAAAATATACAGGGTGTTTCATGTAAGGTGTTCACCCCAAATATCTTTGAAACTCGTCAGCGTGGGATTTCCACTCGATTGCCACTCCTTGGTTGCAGCAAGATAAAATCTCCCACAATTCTGTGCGCCGAATCTGTGTTGTGCTGTCACTTTTTCGTGCGTTGCGTTGCCGCGTTGTATAAAGTGTGAATCTACTGCTATCGTCATCACAAATTCAAAGAAAAATGCCACAACATAAATCGGTGTCCATCTTAAAAAACCTGTGCTATAAGAAAATTACCAACAACTTTGGTATTGTCAAGCGACAATTACCGCAGCTTTCTGACACTTTGGTAAACGAAATCTACCATCGCAAAACCGAAATCGACCGTAACGAACGACCTTTCGACGTCAGAACGTTCATCAATCGCAGGACAACACGTTTGGACGAACTTTACGCTTTTTCTCTCATTATCACCCCAAATGAGAGAAATGACTTATTCGCCTGCATAGGAAATCTGTGCAAAAACATCTCCAGTCTGGACTTATCTGATGTCAGAAGCAATGTATCTTCCACATCAGCAACCAATTTACTAAGTAGCCTGCCCAATATTCGGCGCCTTAGATTCCGGATAAACGAATGGTTCACTGACGACCACATGGCAACAATAGCTTCTCATTGTCGTCGATTGCAAGATCTCAAGGTGTTATTATGCGAACAAGTTACCGACCAGGGAATTCGGTCTTTGTGCGGAAACGGAGATATGCAAATCGAATATTTGGCATTATGTGTTTTACCCAGAATAACGTCGACAGGATGTTTCTACGCTTTGCAGCATTTGCCTAAATTACGACATTTCAGCCATGATCACGAAAACGATCTTTTTAATCAAATCCAACGTCACATCGAATCGAGCGAATTCCCACCCATATACCAGCTGGAGGAAATGCATTTTTTCGACACAATAGGTTTTGATCTGGGAAAAGTGTTTCCTCAAATGCAACGCTTGGGTATCAACCAACTTCGGAATAGAAATAGTAGTTTTGACATATTATTTGGCCATCACATTTTACGAGCTCTGTTGCAAATGTTGCGCGAACTTTGTTTGTTCGATTTTCAGACAATCGATTTTGCGCGCATCGATGCTTGTTGTCCAGTATTGGAATCGTTGACCGTTATTCGTTGCGGCATGACGATGGATTTTAATAGTCGCAATGTTGCATTCCGATGCTTAAAGAGATTAGAAATGGGTCAACTCGATATTACTACTACTAAGTATTTGAACCTGTTCAAAAATGCACGTTGCTTGCAGTCACTGAGTCTTTTCAAGTGTGTCTTTGACGTTACCAACAATTTGTTGCGGCAACTGACTAATTTAGAGCTCTATTATATTAAGTCGGTGTCTGTAGTGTCTTTAATCGACTTGATAAAATCAGATGTTCCACTAAAATCCCTGACTGTACACAGGTGTCACGGAGTCGGTCTTAAAGAATGGAAACAAATAGAGAATTTTGTTAGTGTCAACAATTTGGATATATCGTTAATTCTACGCATACGTACGGTCAGAAGTAATAATAAACACCCTTGATAATTTACTTCTGGTACGGTATGCTAAATGTGTTTTAATTTTTTACAATTTTTTTTTAAATGTCTGAATTCAGGGTCAAACCAATGCTGAACACTTCTATTATGAATTTTCTGTACTTTATTTTTTATTTCTGATTGCAATAAAATTGGATTACTTTTATAAATATATTTCTTTTTTTTTATTTTTTTATTAATGACATCAAAGTTTTATCATAATCACTTCTAAGGAGACGAAAGGCTGCACACGCCTGTAATGAAAACAAAAAGATGCCTATTCCGCACATGGTTCAGGCTGGGATGCATCAAGGTAACGATTTTGCTTGCCCAATTGTGGATAGTATAGAAGGTGTCACTCACGCATTGCGTACAACTGAATATCACGATCGGGATAACCAATATTATTGGTTTTTGGATCAATTGCAATTAAGAAAACCATACATTTGGGAGTACAGCCGGTTAAATATGACCAACACTGTTTTGTTTAAACGGAAGTTAACGTGGTTTGTTAATGAAAATCTTGTTACTGGCTGGTATGTGAAAACTCAAGTGCTAAATATAATTAAAGCTAAAATTATCTTAATGTATAGAGATGATCCACGCTTTCCAACAGTTCGAGGAATTTTAAGACAAGGGATGACGGTATGTTATTGCTCGTCAATTAACATCCATTTATCGACCATATAAAACTGATTTTTTTTTTTTATTTGTAGGGGTTCGTCTAGATCGGTCGTTACGATGGAATGGGATAAAATTTGGGCGTTTAACAAAAAAGTTATCGATCCAATCGCTCCCCGTTACACTGCTCTCGAGAAAGATAA
>JAQFZO010002579.1:0-11811 GCA_034695885.1 Geophilus flavus | reverse complement strand
AAAAAAATTATATCGGGTTTCTTATTTTGAACGTTTCGTGCTTTTTCTAATTAAGTTGATATAATTTACATCCTGGACCTTGCAAATGCGAGGTTCAAAATCCAGCTGCATCCTCAAACCTGGCCCTTTGTATTAGTCATTAATTTTTTTTGGCCGTTGAAATCGACCATTACTTTTTGTTGTTTGACAATTTTATAATTTATGCATCGCAGGCTTGCATAACACCTGCGGTGCACAAAAAAATAACAATAAAAAATATATCTAGCATGCCCATCCGTTTCAATTTCCTACCTCAATGCTAAATATTTTAAAATTTTATTTTCTAAAATATTATTTTATTTAAATATGTCAAGGCGATTTTAAATTACAATGAAAAACAGATGATGTACTTATTTGACCTTAGAAAATCAAATGACGCTAAGTTGTAAACAGAAAATCCCTAAATATTTAGTGATGTTATTGTATAAACTGCAAAAAGGAAAGTGATATTTAGGTTACAAATTTTATGAAATTGTTATTTTTTTTTTTTTTATTTATTTAAAAAAAGATGAAATGTTATGATTCGTGCAGTCGTGCAGGGTAAAATATTATTCATGTTTTTCTAGAACTCTTTACTGCTCTTTACTGCTTCCGCGCATTTGTTTGAGCAGGAAACACGTTGTTATAAATAGTTCCTGGACGCAACGTATGCTTAATTTAAAGTAAACATTTTTATCAGTCAATCTACCGGTGGTGGACGCAACCATAACCATCATCATCACCCAGATGAACGGAAGTTTCTTGATTAGCAGTTGTTTATAAATTCGATTTAAAATGTGTAAATTAATCGAGAAAGGAAATGAGTCACCAGTCGACAGGAAAAAATAAAAGTCCCGTATAAACATCGATTGTTTATGCCGGTTTCTCATTTCAAAGACATTCAACCAAGGATCTAACTCTTTGATTCAACAAGTGTCGGTGATTCTACTGTAGAAAAAAGGACGGGTACTGTACCGAAACTTTTGAGACCACACCGATTTAATACGCCCTGGTTAGAAAACGTCATAAAAATCCTCGGTCCAAGAAATGTAGGCAATATGTTTAACACCCCCAATAACCCTCGATAGCTCCAATTAGGCAGGGTTCGGGTTCGTCTACTCGACTGCGCTGCCCAATAAAACACGGTGTGGTCTGCCCCGAGAGCAGTGAGGCAAAAAAATAACAAACTACGACACCAAGAAAGGAGGGGGATTTGACTGGCCCATAACCATAAAGATTTACTTAGAATTATAACTACTCAAAAAAGTACACAACTCGCCGTCAATCAGCAATGTAGACAATCGACCAATCTGGTGGTCCGGATTAAAAGAGGCACCGAATCGTCCCGTTGCCCGAAAATGGCGCTTATGGTGAGCGGCAAAACTTTGAAAATTTGGGTTTTTTTAAATAAATTAAAAATAAATCATTGATTAATCCTAAATATTTAATTCTGCAAAAAATAATAATTTGAATGCCAAATCAAAATGAGACGCTCAAAGTTTATCCCAGATTTGCAGATTATTTTAATTTGCATTTAAGTATTTTAATTTAAAAAAAATATATTTCATACATGATCGTACTTAAATAACATTTAGGCTGATACTCTATATTTAAACTCGGTTTAGACTTAACTATCGTTGGTGCAACCCGGCCTTAAGGTTTTAAATTAATCAATGATTTGTTTTTGATTTATTTAAGAAAAACGCTAAATTTGTAAGTTTTGTATAGCAAAACTTACCTTATTTCTCGGTTTCATTGGCACTTTACAACAGATGTTGTGTTGTCTTATCACGACACGAAATACGGTCGGTTTATCTACTCTACTCTCCAGATTACATTAAAATTTAAAAGGCCTCTCGTGTAAAACTGCACTGCAATGCACCAATGGTTTCATTCCATCCCTCCAAAAACGCCCATTAAATAGGCGTCATAGGACCTCTCGACTTACATCCTCCCCCATCAATTATTGGGGAAGCGCAATTCCTTTTTTTACCCTACTATTCAATGCATCGTATAATCACACCAAAACCTATAAAAAATATCTTTTTCGGACTATCACGAGTTAAGGAGATCAGATCAGAGATCACTCCCTTTTATTATGACAAACTGACTTGACCCTAGGGATGATTTAAATTCGAGTAAATTTGAAACGATCGTAATTATTTTCAATTTTAAGTTCCACTTAATGTAATCTCACATGGGAAAATCATCAACTCATCTTTCTTGATAATGCGCTAAGGGAAAGCCTTGCAAATTGCTAATTTTCGTGAAAATTATACTATTCTAACAATAATAATATATAAAGTACGTACAGTAATACCAATCAGATCAGGCTTACCGGTGGCCAGTGGTCTGTCCGGTCGAGATACACAACGCAAAATGTAATTAGTAAGTAATTGCGGCAAACCAATGACAAGTCTCACCGCCAGATGTTTTATTTTTTTTAGTGGTTGAAACATAGCGATTTAATTAATGGCCCATCACAACTCATCTCTAAATCATTACATAAACCAACTCGTTACATAAATGAAAAGAGTATAACACTTTTAAAAATGTATCATGTGTATAAATTCAAAGAATTTTGAGATATCGATTTTTTTCCCCGCGTTAAAAGTTCGTTATGACGGGGGTGTCTATTCAATTATTATCACAGTTCATCATTTGACCCGAAATTCAAAATTTTCTATCGAAAGAATGGAATTAGTTGATTAATATTAATTATAACATTAATATTAAATTACATCCAAGAAAATAGATTATTTTTTAAAATCTTTTATGTATACGGTATCTAAAAATTGCAATAAAAATATAATAAGACATGATGAATATTTAATGAAATTTCAGTCAATTTCATGTTTAAACGTGTTTTCCGCGATTTTTTTTTTCTGGGAGGAGAGAGGGAGAGGGAGGAGGGGGACGCGCAATGCCACTCGGGTTTCCTTAGCCACTTGACATTTTACTCACCGTGATTAATCGTTTTTATCTACGATACGCTTCACACTTTTTAAGTTTGCGAAATAAATTTCATGATTACGTAGTGTTTGATTTGCAACCGACAAGAAGATTTTGTTTGGGGATCGAGTGTGAAATTAAAAGCATTAACGACACTAAAATCAACATCGTGCAGAGAAAAATTGTAGTAAAAACAAAAAAATCAGAATTTAAAATAAGCAAAAATGATTCAGAAGTTTTAATTACACACTACAGCATTCAAATCTCATGGCAACCACACAAAACACAATTATCCGCTAAAATTATACCGTATTTTATTCTGGATCGGGTGAATTATTAATTAAAAAAAAAAGAAAGATAACATTTATTTAGTATTCAAATTGAAAGATAACATTTATTTCTTAAAAATTGAATGAAATATCTGCTTTCTCCGATAAAACTCCCCAAAACTCCCGAGTGTTCTTGACCTTACACGCATGCAGTTCCTCCCATTCAGTTCTAGTAACCTAAATAAATACTGATACAGAATACTGATACGATCGCCTCGAGTTACGCAATTATAAAATGTTAATTTTTATTTTAGTTATAGTCATTAGCAATTGCAAATCGACACGTGTGCAATCATGAAAATTCGAAAAATAACACTTTCATACTTCCCAATAAAGAGAAACAGCTGTTTTCAAAATAAACTGTCGAACATTAAAATAAATATTTTCGAAGTGGTAAATTTTTAGGCCACTTTCATCCTTTCACCACCCTTATTTTACCATTTATAGCAATTATTCACTCATTACCATGCAATTGGGTGATTAAAAACACACTAACTTTATCAACAAATGTAATAAACGTAATAGGTTATTTTACCTGCGCACACATCCAGACTTCTACCGAAAATGTTGACAATCGGCATCAACAGTTTCTCCCAACTCTTTCATGAGGACATTGACATTGGTTGATTCAATTCGAAATCCTGGAAACGTTAAAACAAAAAAAAACAAAATGAGTAAACGAGGAAATAAAAAACAAAATTTCCGATTTTCCTTTACAACATGTGGTAAATTTCTTTTACTACTTTTATTATTATATTTATTTATTTTTCGAAATTTTATTTATACTTTAATTCATTCCATCATTACCTTGGCGTTATTGACAAGTTGTAAAACTTCTCCCGTGTGATGTTTCGATTATAACACCGTTACAAGAGTGAAAAATAAATCGTAGGATATGATAAATCAACAATGGAGCAGGAAAAACTAAACGCACGACATCACATCCCCAGTATTCACACCTGTATCCACACTCATTTCGTTGTTACCCACGCTGACTCTCGACACATCGCAGTTCCCTCCCTCTGGCTACCAATGAACGCAACGACGAGCGACCAATCAAAGAGAGCAACGTAAACTATCGCACGTGTCGAAGGGATCATGGGTAATCGAGGAATATATAAACAGCCGGTTGTCGTGACTCACGTTAATAGTCAAACAGGTTAAGAGAAATCGTGCGTTGTTTGTATGAAAGATTTCGGTTGAATAAAAAAATGTTTCGGAGTGTTTTTGTAAATATTTATGCAATGGATGTCTCATACATGACGTGTCAACACCTGTTGTTTGTTTGTATTCAAGGTTGTAGTCGAGACATATGGGAAAAAAGTTAATTTCAGTGATTGAGGGCGAGATAAATAAATCAAATCAGATTTATGAATTTTTAAAATCGAAATCGGTGAAGATGATAACGTTAAACGCTGTCGGCATTTATATTTTTTTTAAGAAATCGATCAATGGTTTTTATTAAATGTGAATGGAAGGGCGGGGAAGTGGAATATCGAACCATTTGACAAACGGTGACAACTCGTTAAATGGCATGTGCAAACTGCAAAGAGAGCGCGCAGACAACTTGTTGCACTCGACAGATATTTTTTTCAGTTTTCCTTTAAAATTTAATCGCACCAACTTTTGTTGCGTAAAAAATGTTTACGGTACGCAAACTAATCTTACACACTCGAAATTCATTATTTATTCGTGTGCTATGCAGGAAAAACTATTTTATACAGTATCCTCCTAGTTGACCCTCACAACCAACCCCTCATATCGAATAAAACTTAAATTCTTCCTAGATTAGATAATTTTACAGTTTAAAGATGAGTTCGATAAACATTATCTTGTCTTATCATTGTATGAATTTATCGTTTATCTGAATTGTAACTTTTTAATCTCGCACATTTATCTCATCAAAACCGCCGATAAATTCTATATAATAGGGTTAATTGCACTTACTTACTTATAATTAAACCATCATTTACTGTTACTTTCAACTTCAACCGATTGCGAAAACGTAAACAAGTAAAAAGAAAAAATATATAATATTATTTTTTCCATTAGTTTCACATTTGCTCAAGCTATTAACGACAAAAAATGAAAAAGCAAAAAAGTTAATCGATTCGTACACAATAAAAACATACAAACGCCGGGTGAGTACGGCACTGGCAATTGTGGCATCGATTATTAAAAGTTAAAATAAAAATTTTTCTTACTTAATTTATCCTCGCAGTCAGGTACGGTATCTCACTGTGTTCACGTCCCGCGTTAGAGTTTGAGTGAAGAGTGACCCTCAGCTCAGCTTCGATTACTCGAGACACAACTTTGTGAAAGAGGAGAAGACAAGTGAGGGGTGGAGAAGGGAGGGTGAGTGTTGAACCGTTTAATTGCCTTTTGACCCGCCCGTTTTGTGTTTTGTTTATTTTGAATCTGACCTGGGCGCGTTAGGAATCTTTGGGATCAAGAAAGTTTATCACAAATTGCTTACAGATGGAAAAATGAGATGAATGAATGTGTAAAAATAAAATCAAGTTCAAACTCCGTGTCGGGAAATGACTGCATGTTTGGGAAATTGATTCTGTGTGAAGTTAGTTTTCACTTTTTTTTTTCAAAATTTTTAATCAATAAATTTTATTTTTGTGATAAGGAAAAATTTTTGCAATAGATGGTGCTTTACACCACATTGTGCAATTTTTCTCGATTTTTCTGTTTTGCACACGTGTACAAGGTGGCTTTGCAGATGTAACGCCATCTATTGACGGATTAAGTAAAGCGAAATGGTATTCCGTGCCATTTTACTCTTTTATACGACAAATGCCACGTTTTTAAGGTCAAAATAAACAGTATGGATTGTAATTTTGAGTCTTCTTTTAATTTTTACTGAATTCTCTACATCCCACATCAATTTGCCCAAACTACCAACGTTCTTGGTCATTGGTTAGAAGAAATATGGCGAGCTGTTTCTTAAACAAACACATTTTACACCCTAATTTAGAAGGTCAATTCACACTTTAGTGTTAATTTCCCCCAAATAGCCCATAACTATTTGCCTCGAAGGGGCCACCCACTGTTTATTGCATGCGAGGGTTAGATTACTGGGGCCACTGGGAAATGCCAATTTCTACAGGGTCGTTTGCTGTAGTGGATTTGTTTGTTTGTTTGTGTGTTTGTACGATGTATGTACTTACCATTAACACGAAACTATCTTGGTGGAAAACTCGTGGGTATATACCTACTTGAGATGTAAAAAAACTGCCGTTTCTTCCATGTTTAGAATATGAATAATCGAGTTGAATGAGCAAAAATGACCATTGTAAAACATGACGTCACGGTTTATTATTGAAAGTTTTCTTGTTAAAATAATTGCCATTGTTTATCAGTTTATCACTTGGTTCCTAGAAAAAGGTTAAAAGTTAGAATTCTCAGTGAAGCAAGAGAAACTTCCAACTTCCAACGTCCCAACTTCCAATGTCACGATCTCCCCACATTGCAGTAATAGATGCAAAGCGACTTGGTGACATTGAATCTAACAAGAGGGCTTTCTGGCAATCTTTTTCTCGTCATTTTTTTTCTATGTTCCATTGGTGATTTATAGGTTTAAATTTTAAATTTTAGTTTTCTTTTCTTTTCCATTTTGGTTTTCCCCTCTATTGATTGGTTATCCCATCACAATGAAAACATTTGACTGGTATTTCAGATTGAGTATATTTTTTTAAATTTTTAAATAGAAATTGTTTTGATTTTATGTCTTTAGCCAGTAACTGGAGACCTTGTAAAATCTCTATTCATCCATCATCAATCAAACTGACATGTGATATTTTTGTAGAACAACTGATTGAGTTCTCTACTTTTGTCCCACAGTCTGTCAGTATAACATAATTCAATACGGTACTACATAGTACAGAGATTGAGAAAGGAGAGAGAGAGATATCACTGCTAATGCCAAATATTTTATTATAGTCAAATGACTGTTGTGGCCAAGTCCTGACTCTAACCACACTAGGATATTCACATTTTACTAACGTGTAAATATTTCCTGCACTCAAGTCAAGAAGCAGGAAGAGGATATGACTTTTCTTGAAACTGTAATCAGTTAGAAATAATACTAGAAGACAAAATAAATAAACCATTAGTTTTACTAAGAATAGATTTATTATAAGTGATTAATGCTTTCAAGGTTCAGTGATGTTAAAATTCCCTAATTTTAATTTTATATCTAAAAACATCCTTTTAACAGCAAAGGAAGTGTGTTTCACTAGATTGGAACAATGAACAGAGTCTTTGAACTGTAATTTTAAATTATATTTTGTTGCATACGCAAATATTATACAGTACATTGTCTCATTTCAAAGCAAAGTATAAAGTCCAAGGCCAAATAGATCCATAATAAAAGCAAGTCAAATTGAATACATTTTAAAAAAATGTAATGCAACTTTTAGCTGCATATTTCCTGCATTAAAACTTTGTAAAAACAGGAAATGCAGTCGATGTTCTTTAAAGTCTGATGCAAATAAATTTTATAATTCTCAAGTTATATAAAATTGCTGTTTCCAATGACCCAACCAAATAGTCGCTTCTTCACATAAACCGAAGATGTCAATTATGGTCGTACCGAATGGAATTTTTATTTACGCTGTGTAAATACAATTACACGCCTCGTATTGACACACACCTTTTTGACACAACAAATTTATTTTTAATTTAAAATCAACAACTCATTTAGTACCATAGACATTAGCCGGTTGCTACAACAAACCCCATAAGTTGATGTTTACGAAGGAGTCGATACGCGGGGAAAAAAGAGAAGAAAATCAATAGGCGTTATTTATTTAAGATAACTAACATTGTCTGAAACATTTTTTTTTTTTATTTACATGCCGTTAAGAAAAAATACTAATAAAATGTTTGAAGAGAATAATAATAAAAAAACTGAGGAGATAAATGTTTTTCCAAAACGCAATTTCCTCATTTTTTTTTAATGAGCATGCAACATCTGCAAGTTCAATTTATGTGGAGTAATTTAGAAAATTTCAAATGTATCAAAATAATTCTGTATCAATCACTAATATTAATTATAAGAACTAAAACAAAGAAATAGTTTATTGTATAGCATGGAAACTGCATTACAAACTCACAGGTTGCATGTTTTTGTTCATGGCTGACATTGAAGCTTTGTGCTTGAAAAAGCAACAGGAGATGATCATATCATATTTTCTTTTCTTCAGAAATATGATAAGATCCAAAAATCTAAACTTAGTATTTTTTTTTTATTATAAAACATAACAGTAGCCTTTAAATAATTTTTTCCATTCTTCCTTTCATGTTTGTAATTCTATTCTATTATCCTTTACCCCACAACTCAAAAAGTTTGCAGAAAAGATATTAAAAATGCCAAACCACTTTCTCTGTACCTAGCAATCAATGAAATTTAAACTGTTGATGTGTGAGTCATCAACATGCCACACTTGTATATATTTCAAATGTTTTCACAAGTGGCAAACTTCTAGCTAATGTTGTCTTTCGAGCATCAATCTTATGACTCATCATGGGTTAGGATGTTGTTTATATCAAGTTTCCTGCATTTGGAAATTTATTTACAGGAGCATAAAAATATTTTAAAAAATAATGTAGGATACTCATTAAGGAGTGTAGATTTTATTTCATTACTCAACTCTTTTTATCAATTCTTATCTTGTTTACTGAGGTCACTGAGAACTAACAGTTGTTCATTTTTTTTCCAAAGAGGGAATATTATTTTTAATGGGAAATACAATGTGAAGCAATGTATTTCCTCATTCTATTTACATGTATTCAAAGTCACACTCAACATATGTGCATGATACTCCTTCCCAGTCTGCTTGACAAGAAATCCATTAATTATTATGTAATTAAATTTATCTAAATATAAATTTTTTTTAAATGATATTTTTGATTAAATTGGAAATTTAGTTAAAATGTTTCAACTCAAAATCATTAAGTGTAGGGAAATATATATATAACAGAGAAATTAAAAATAACTTTTTTTTTTCAATTATCTTAATTGATTGACACTAGGAGTTGATGAGTTGCGTGCAAGGAAACGTCGTAAGTTATTTCATTTCATTATTGAAATAAATAAAAAAGTTATTTCGTCGTTGCCTAGCCACTGAAGCCAACAAGATATATTGCCAATAAAAAAAAAAAAAAAAAATTCAGTTATATATGTACACATGTCTGTGAATTGTTAATGGTAAGTCGAGATCGATAAGTTTTTTATAAATTAAATTATTTCCGAAGGTCAAGACTAGAAAATTGAGTCAAATAGGGAAAAATCTTTAAGAAAAAAATAATTAAATTCCATAAAAATCATTAATCACCCAATTTCCCCTTTTAAAAAACCGCGAAAAAATTTCTA
The DNA here is from genome assembly GCA_034695885.1 of Geophilus flavus. Lineage (NCBI taxonomy): Eukaryota > Metazoa > Arthropoda > Chilopoda > Geophilomorpha > Geophilidae > Geophilus > Geophilus flavus. The sequence continues at coordinate 2,130 of JAQFZO010002579.1, read as the reverse complement.
ATTTAATTAAATTAGTTAAAAATATTGGTAAAAAAATTGTAAAAAATTAATATTACATATAAAAAAAAATGCAAAGAATTAAAGCAATCGACTACAAACGACTAACACCTGTGATTACAGCTGTTTGTAGTCAGTCGCATCCCTCAGTGCACGTGGACTTTTCCAATCGCGACGACGGTGGTGTGCTCGGCGGAAGCGCAAATGTTCCACGTTACAGCGTCTCGCTGAGCGCGTCTCACATGCACTCCTCTAGTCAAATGCCACATTTACATGTACGTATCGACTAACAGTGGTAAACTGTTTAAACTCACTCGGAAATCATCGGCTCATTGTAGCGGTTTTATCAGATTTCAATGCACTTTGACGCTAATTTGATCAATTTTAATACCGTAGTGTATGGATGCCGCCCGTTCCGAAGCAATCTCAAGTCAGTTAATTTATTCTAGTGTCTTGCCGTATATTGATTGATTGATTGGGACATCAAATTTATGATAGCGTTTCCATGCCGACATGATTAAACTTTATTCGAGCTCTACCTAAGTCGAAAACAAGTATGTTTATGTGCATTTAAAGCTCACCGTCATACTTAAAGCATATTTACTCAAAAATTTCAATTTATTCTCGTGCATTAATCACGCGTTATCTTTCTTCCATGATAGAAACACGTGTGGAATTAATCCCGATTCCAAAATCTTCGTCACATGACCTCAAACATGCTTTCGATGAGTGTCATGTCGAATGATAACACGCCCAAAAGTGTTTATCCCACCACCAAATCGAGACTGTCGGACAACAATGGCAAAAGCGTCTACAACAAAGACCAAACGACCACCAAGGACTGTCATTACAAAAAAAACAACGCGTCGCAGCGAACTGCCAGTTCGTTTATTGGCAATTCGCTCTTCACTCGCATCACCAACACGCTGCCCAAAGTCAACGGAGCATCGAACGACAAAATTTCCAACTTGATCGACGTTTACGACGTCGCCAAACAACAGCAACTGCCCATCAAAGATACCGTCGACGACGCACCGGAGTTGAAGGACACCAAACAGTGCCACGTTCTCATGCCCAAGTTGAACAAATCCTTGGACGTGCATCTCAACAAAACCAAGACCATCAACTTGAAAAGACTGCATGTTTTAGTTGCCAAAAACATCATAAAGAAGGAATCGGTTTCGCTCGATGTGTCGCTCTGCCCTTCCACCCCTGCAGCAACAACAACCAACAAGAATAATAACAACAACAACACCCATCCCCAAGCTGGGCTCGACTGCAGCACTTGTGGATGCAAAGAAACCAACGGGATCTCGACACCGGGCAATATCGAAATCCCAATACTCGACGTACGACCATCGAACCATAGTGAAAATGTCGACGAATGTAAGGAAGTTTTGAATCAAATCTTAAACCAAGTGTCGCACAATGTCATTTTCTTGAAACAAGCACCAGTCGTTTCCTTAGAAGACGACCAAACGAACATTCACAATTTAGTCGACAAAATCGTGACCGAATTGTCCAACGACAGTGATAAAAAAAGAAAAACTGATATTAAAGACGAGGGTTTCGACTGTGATAAAACGTGCAACGACGACGTTTGTAGTCTGTCGTCCGATTACGCTTCGCTCAAACTGTCTTTGGACAACGACAGCGAACCGGAAGAAGATTTGGAGGCACGTAGAAGAGGGATTGACCTGTGCGACGAGCAAGTCATGAGCCAAACCGACATAGTTTTTGATTGGTTGGCCACGGACAGGCTTCCCACTCCATCGCCCCCACCACCACCACTACCACCACCACTACCACCGACGAACCTGGATTCGGAGCCGGATCCGGTTCCAGAACGTAGCAACGATCCAGTAGACGACGGTGCGATAAAACTCCCTCTACCAGTGGCTTTTGTTGGCCAAGAGGAAGTCCACAATACAACTGGGGCTGAGGATAACACATGCACCATTGAAAAGATTGATAAACAAGAGCAGGAAACGACTGGTCACGACATTCAACCAGTTCCTGGCGTGGTTTCCGAGAGTGAAAACAATCCTGGCATTTCGTCGTCCGATTACGCTTCGCTCAAACTGTCTTTGGACAACGACAGCGAACCGGAAGAAGATTTGGAGGCACGTAGAA
>JAQFZO010002578.1:0-11812 GCA_034695885.1 Geophilus flavus | reverse complement strand
TTTTATGTTAGCAGAGAGAATATTTCGAGTTACTTAGACAGATAGAGTAAATAAGGCTTTAGGTCCCCAGCGGCTGCAATGACCATACAGGACCTGTCCCTATCGTGCATTAAAAGACCCAGTTGATGCCAAGTGGAAAAAGGCACTGTAGGCACAACTAAAATCGAAAAAACCGAAAAAATCAAAAGTCAAAATGGAAAGAATGACCAAGACCCCAACGATAGAGACAAGGAAAATGAAGAATGAAGAAGCTAGAGAAGATTACCAGTAGGCCCTGTTGGCTTCAGCACCAAGATGACGCTCGGTGCCTACTAGTGGGGGGAACCACATATGGTAGGAGGTCTTGGAAGTTTGTTCCCCTGCATTGCTAAGAAACTTAGCTTAGGAATCTCAACTTTTGAGTTGATGTGTCTTAAAACGAAAGAAAACTGACTTCCAGTGCATGAAATATATAATACCGAGGAATCCATTATAGCGTGATGTGGAATATAGTATTTATTGTATACCTGAATTTTAGGATACATTTAAAAATACATTCTAGTGTGGCTAAAACAACTTTATTTTTAATGCTTTTAAAAATATTCCTGGTTTATATGGGAATAAACAAATTTAACATTTTTAATCTTTAAATCTTTTCTATCTATTTAGTGAATCTTTAAGTCCTTTAAATCTGAAAATTTGAATCCTTTAAATCATGAACCTTCCACAGATGCTCTTTCAGCTTGATGATGACACCTTTAACATTCTTAGTATGCCATTAAAAAAAACCCTTCAGGCAAATTAAAAAAACATGCAACAAGCCATTTTCATTAACTTTTCATTAATATTTGACTGAAACATCATCAATTCTGCTGGAATAGCCATTTCCTTCACAATCATGAAGTGAAAAGTAATCAAATCTGAGCAGTTACATCATTCAACAAACACAATGTCAGTAAAAAAAACTTTAAATTCACCAACATGACCTTCTCAATTTACAGCATCAATCATTATTTCATTGTAAAGAGCTTCCATATTGACCATGTCCAACTTGATTCATTATTTACAACTATCTCATTCAATATTTTATTCACTAATGGACAATCAATACTTTTTCATGGCCACAAGAAGCCTTTTCAGAGTGGGATGAATTGTCTGTGATTAAGGAAAAAAACACAAGGAATGAAAATTGAGTGGAAAAAAGTGATTTAATGTAGAAAATACACAGAAATAGAACTCACTTTCCTGCACTATATTTCCAAGGGGATGCTTGCAGGTGTGTCTGGAAGTGGATAAAAGAATCAATCAATTGAAAAGGTTAATAAACCCCAGAAAGAGAGCCAGAAGATATTTCTTCATCTAGTTTTGTTGACCAACTGCTGACAGTTGATTTGTTTAAAACTTTAATTATTTACAGTAGTTTTTTTTACATGTCTAGAATTGGCTTAATCAGCTTGTTGAAATTTTCCACTGCAGGGCGATGTTTACATGACAAAAAAACATTTCCCTACTGTACTGTAAATAAACTTGTGCCCTTATTTAAGACACTAGGCAATGACACTTTTGATGTCTTCTAAAAGACACTTTTATTTACAGTGTGGTACTAATGATTTTCTGGCAATAGATCCTTGAAGTTCTTTGGCCGTTTTTTAAGGTTTTTAGCAGATTTATTGGAAATGTATTTCTGTTGGGTATACTGTATGTTTTAACAACCGCTAGATGGTTGCTATGACCAACGGCACCTGTTTGGCAGGTGGAAAAAGCACCACAGGCACAACCAAAATGGAAAAAACCGAAAAATCAAAATCAAAGCAGAAAGAATGACTAGGAACCCAACAACAATAGAGACAAGAGAAAGGAAAAATGAAGAAGTGAGAAAAAAAGAGAAAAGATTACCGGTAGGCCCTGTGAGCTTCAGCAGCACCAAGTCGCCGCTCGGGGCCTTCTAGGAGGGGAAACCACATAGAGGTAGGGCTTGGAAGTTTCTCCCCCATAGTCAGATGATTCCTTCTGGCGAGCCACTCCAAACAGTTGTGCTTTTGATAGTTCAGGACCGTGTTGACCATTTACATGTTTAATCCTAAATATGGCAACAGACGGTACTGTCGAAGTCACTGCATATAGTGTCTGAAACAAAGATACTAAAAACTTGACTTGACAGAAGACACCTTTATTATTATTTACAGTATGACACATTAACTTCTGTAAAAGAGTGAACATCCAAAACAACAACTCATGTCATGACGATTTATTACCACGCACTTGATAATTGGCAATTATTCGTAATCCGAAAAGAGCTTCAGATTAATCATCCCGTTTTGCTGAGTTATTAAAAAGCCTAGAAAAGTGTTTGAATCATTTTACACTCTTCTCACACTCTTTTTAATGAGCCAGTGGTTCAAGTTTGTATATGAGAAAGAGACTTAAGCGCAGATTAAGCTTTGTAATTTATAATTTTGCATGCTTTGTTAAAGTTAATAATGGAGAAAGTATGTATAGCACTTTGAAAGACTTGCTCTTGCTTCAACTGAATGCAAAATGTTGAATCGATGATGTGGCTAATGAATTCTGCATGTGGCATTTAAAAGAAATGTAGCAGTGCCATCAATTGATAAAAAAATTGATGGTTTTGTTATGATGGGAAAATATTTGTATAGGAAAGGTCAGAGTGATTTAATAGAATTAAATATTTACTAAATAAAGGTCATGTAAATCTTTTATGTTTTTATGTTTGTTTACACAATAGATCCTAAATGCAAATGTTATTTGATCATGCTCTGTTTGGGGATGTGTTGTCCTTGTTGTTTGTTATTTGAAGCCACAATACATGCTGTCTGCTGTGATTTCATACTGTGGTGTTGAAATGTTTGTGATTTTGTGGTAAATGAGTGTTGTGGTTTGGATGTTGTCTTTTGGATTTATCTGATTAGTAAATTGACTTTTTAGCTTGTACTTCACAAACAAAGAATTTTAGCATTTTTTTGCTGAAATCGGTAAAATCAGTTACCGTAGCGTAAAGTTTTAGTCCAGAATACAGTATATTGAAGATAAACTGTGTAGAAGGCTTTAGAATCCAAGTCTTTGGTTGTAGCAAATAAATCACACATTTGCAGCCATGTTGTTTTTCAAGCTCAGAGTGGGCTTTTATTTTTTCTTAAAATCGCCACTAGGTGGCAGTATAACAAATGAGTAACTAAGTGATAGTAAAACAGTAAAACTAATCAATAAACAATAAATATGTAGGGAGTCTCCTTCTAATTGATTTCTATCTGAATAAACATTACAAAACACTATTTAGAAAATTAAAGACTATCAAAATCGCTGAAATCTGCGACAACGGTGAAATCAAAGAGAGATTGAACTTACTTCAAAAGTAAATAAAGTACAGTCAACCAATCAAATTTCAAAGCCATAATGAATATGATTTGTGATTGGCTGACTGCGATCAACTACAGAGACAATGTGTAACCATGTAAACATACTAAACAATATAAACAATGTAATCCAACATAAGTGCCAACTCTGATGAAACAAACTGTAGGTGTAGGACCAAGTTAAAACAGACTTTTTCATTAAGTCACTTATTTTGAAACGCCCTGGATGCAATTGCGTGGTTGACGCTCACAGGCCGGTTAAGTCCCAAACCGGCTTTTGTCAGCGAACGTGTTCAGTTGGCAAATCCTATTGGTGGATAATTTATGATCTCATTGAAAACATCCTCTTAAATAACAATCCCTTTAAATAGAAATTTTTTTATTTATCTAATAAATTATGTGCAAACTAAACAACTAACCTCGCCGGTGTTAAATGTTGATTCAAAAATTTCAGATTGCTCTAGTGGGAGAGAAATTTTCAACTCAATTTTCCACCTTAACCTGCGACACAGAAAATGACCAAATAAAATTCAACTTCATCTAGCAAAATAAGAAACTAGCGCCATACCTGAAACTTTCCTCTACATTCTTAATGATATGTAGGAGCGGAATAAAAAGGTAATGCCCCAGACTCAAAAACTCGGCTCAGCAATTTAAAGCGGAATGCCTTTACTCAACTAACATTTACAGGCGCATACGCTTAGAAATGAACTACTTCCTCACTTCAACTCACTTTTTATGCCTTAAAATAAAACTGAATGAAAGTAAACTAGACTGAACTCGAGTTTATACGGTGAGCGACAAAACTTTGAAATTTAAGATTTTTCTTAAATAAATCAAAACCAACTGATCGTTTAATATGTCTGTGAAGTATACACCACTCTGGCCGTCTATACAAGTGTAGAAGGCCAATCATACTCTTGCAGCCATGTTGGTTTTTAACCTTTTGACTCCTGTGACCAAAATTATCTAGATAAAGAAAATTCAGATCCATTATCTAGATCCATGGTGCATGTAAACACCAGACTTCACGAGGTGGTTTGAAGATAATAGTTGTGCCATGTAAACACCCGTCCAACAAATGATGCTCAACAAATGTGCGCATGCACATTTGAACTACTCGAGACCTCGATTGCCGCCATTTTTGTCCCAGTCTAACAACCACGCTGACTTGGACTAATTTTTCCATCCCAAGAAGAAGTCACTGAGAAATTGATGGTCCAACGGAGAGATTTCCATCTTGTTAGAAGAACTACCACAAGCAAAGCGGCATCCATGTTTGTTTTATTTGAAAGCTCAATGCATATTGGGATGAATCCAGATTCAACCCACAATTCATTGCGCTGGCATGAATCTGGAACCAACATGCCATGTAAACGGTTGGCCATGGATCTAGATAATGTAGATCTGAATTTTCTTTATCTAGATAATTTTGCTCATGTAAACGTAGTAATTTTCTTAAAATCACCACTAGGTGGCATTATTACAAATGAGTAAGTGACTAATCAATAAGAAACAGTAAAAAGCAATCAATAAACGATAAATATGTACAGAATCTTCTTCTAATTGATTTATTTAAGAAAAATCCTAAATTTCAAAGTTTTGTCGCTCACCGTAAAACTCTTCCAGGTGTTTAAGAAGTCAATAAACTCGGAATTGATTGGTGCTAGATTTGATTGAGGGTTTTTGGCACTCTGACATGGAAGATGCCTTGAATATTAAAGAGCTCTAATTAAAATTCAGCACATTCTTCGCTTGGGAGTTTGGTAAAAGAAAACCGACAACAATTGATTGTTTTAGTTGTTCGGATGCTGGAAGGTGGATGTGCTAAGTCAGCGGTTGCCAATTTACGTGTTTAAATTGAGTTTAAGAGGAAAAACTAAAATATTTATTTATAATGTTATCTAATTTATTTTTGTTTGAAAATGCTGAGTTGTTGCATTATGCAGTGTATGTTAAATAGACACATTCATGGGGTATCAGCTTAATGGCACTTGAAATGGAAATTAAGGGGTGTTTAACTAGATGTAGTTCAGGATTAGAATGATTTGCAAAGCCACAAATGGAGTATGTGATGTCATTCATAACTATATTGAGATAAACAAGTACTTCCGTGTTTTTCTTTAAGTTTTATGTGGCTTATTGATTTTTACTCATATTATTGAGAAGGGATAGGCTATTTCTACTATTGTAGTGTTGCTAACAATAGCAGCTCTGTTATTAGTTGATTAGGGCCTCTCTTTAGTGGCACAAGTGTACTCTCCAATGTCATATCTTTTCACCATCATATCACCAAGGAGTTGTAAGACGTGTGAAGCTGGCAGTGCAAGGTTAGCACAATGTGTTAAAATTAATTTAGCTGCAGCCTGCAGTCTGAGTTTCACGAGACGACCATTTTTAACCATTGAGCAGAAAAATGTAACTCTTTGATATAACTGAGCTGAAGATTTTAATTCATTAGAGTTTGCACAAAAAAAGATGCCTATACAGGTTAAAACTGGTCTTTAAATTTCAATTACTGACAAGAATAGCTAGTTTTAATGTACCTATTAATTGTTTTTAGCACTTACATAATCAATTAAATCAGTCTAAAGTTGCCAGAATTGGTGCAAGAGATAAAATGGTTAGACAGTTGAACTTTAGAGTGGAACAGCATGGTAGTCGCCATTTGCAAAGGGCAATTATAACTCTTAAGATTTTTATTTGATCAATGCAATTTTTATAAATAGTGTAAGAAAATAAGAATTAGAAAATTCTAAGCCAGATAACCAAGTTATAACTACAACTTTATAAAGGAAAACCTCCAAATACAAGTATTGGTAGACTTTACAGTTATAAATAGTAAAAGAAAGCTAGGATTATAAAGTCATAAAACCAGCATTACAGATTATAAATGTAACTTTATAACTGTAACTATAACTTTGTAAGAGCCTCACAAGTCAGTGCACAAACTCTATTATCACCATTATTATGAAATATAATTACTTTTTATTATTAACTTTTTTAAAATTTAAAATAGGGATAGCGATAGCGCAAATAGTGGATAAAATTTTAAAGTAGCGATAGCGCAAACAGCGAAACTATTTTTTTCAACTTAAGTGCCAGTGGCACTAGACATTTTAGGTAAAGTAAGTGCATCCAACCTGAATCCAATTATTAAAGCAATAATGCAAACCAAATTTCATTCTATAGTTTCTCACTCTATTATTCCCTTTAAAATTTGGCTAAGCTTCCTTCTACCAAAGTTTTTTTGTAACACAAAAAAATCATTGTTGTAAAGCAGCACCATTGTTTTAGTATGTGCATAAAATTGAATCACAATTTTTCTTCTAACTCAGTCTTTAAAACCCATTATCTATAGTACTGTATGTATAGTGTCAATCACTCTTAGTCTTAAATTGGTTTGGTCTATTCTAGGTAGAAAGAATAAAAAGAAATATAAGAAATAAAAGAAAACAAGAGTAGTTTAAGCAAACAATTTTTTTTATTTTTCTACACACCTGGATTGTTTTTTATTAAAAAAAGGGGGGGGGGGAGGAAAGTAATTTTAGTTTGTTGGAGTAATAATTTTGGCTGTCCATCTTTCCTGGGAATAAACGTGAAAGAAATGAAAAAAAGAAAAAAGAAAATAAAACTTCAGTGCATTGTGATGCTTTGCTGCACATATATAAATCAGTAGAGGAAAAGACTTGAATTTGTTTTTAAATTAAATTTGAATAAGTAAAGAGATTCTAAAACAGAAAATGTTAATGTGTAGTAAGAAATTTAATCTCTTCCATCTCTGGAAGTAATCAATTGAAAATGCAATCTAAAAAAGGGAAAATAAAAGCAGGAAATCAACACTGTTTTTGTATTATGAAAATTAATCAATATTAATTATACTGAATAATTAGTTTCTCACAAAATATTACTTTGTTTATTATGTACTCTAATCCAATAAAGGAACACCTGGTGTTAAAATTTAGTCCTATATACAGTGTGTAACTACTGATTTGAAGAAAGTCAATGAAAACTAATAGAGATTTTAAATCATTTACTTTCAAAAGGCACCACAAACAAATTCTGGAATCCATCTATGGGTCCAGATAGATCAAGCTATCTATGATACCAAAGTTAGTCATATTGTTAAAGTTTTCACCAACCTAAAGTCCTGTACAATCAGACTAAGCTAGAATGACTGGTAGAGAGCTAGGCAAGAGAATAAAAACTCTTGTTGAGCCTCTGGATGAGACTGATTTATTCTGTTGCTGTAATTACAACACCTCTGTATCACATTAAATGGTGTTGTGGCAGACAGCATACAATTGTAAACAACAAGGAAAGACACAATTAAGAGTAAAGAAAAGGGAAAAGGCTTAAGATTAGGTTTATAAGGGCAAGAACATAAATATTAACCAAGCAACTGAGCTGCAACTTATGCTCATATCATTGGTATCAGCCAATGGTTGGACAGAAGTTAGAGAGACAGAAAATAAGTAAGTCAGGCAGTTAATTTCATCAATAAAATCTTTTCCTGTCAAATTAAACCATGAATGTAAGATGATTCAGTTCAGGATATCATATAATACCGGTGTTACTGGAGAGATTTCTTCCTTCACTTCTATAATTAATCCTAAGTAGCCTAACTTAGCATAATTAATCTATCCCAGACTTTAAACCACAATCTAATCTAATCTAATGAGTATTCACTGCACCCACACTGAAGTGGCTAAATCTTATCACCTGGTGGCCATCCTTAGAATAAACAAGTAGCCATTTTGCAGGGAATATTTTTGTTATCAAAATCATACCAATCTTCCTGTCTCCAAAAACCACCAAATCCACCACTATGCTTGACCTGACCTCAACACTGATTGGTTGATGACATCAAGATCACATTCACCAACATATGGCTTCCCAACTTTTTCATTCAGCTCTCTTTATTGGATTGCACTTCAGAGCTGTTGCCTTATTTGGGTCACTGGGCAATCACATTGCATCAGCTAAAAGAGTGGGCAAAGTGACTTCAGCATTGCTTTGTTTTAATTATACAGTAGGTACATTTCCACTCTAACCATCACCACCTAAATCCAAAACTACTATATACTGGTTAAAACCTAACTTCACAAACGGCAATAGCAACAAAAGGTTTCTTTGAACTTTTTTCACTTATGGATGAAAATAAAATGTAAACTGCTATGCCTAATGGAACACATGTTGCCTGTTGGCATAGCAACAAAGCATGCACCCAAACCGAGCACTCCGCAAACTATAAAGCGAAGTTGGTGATTACACTCCGCCGGAGACCGATGAAAAAAAATTTCCAATTTGCATAACTTTTGTTATTGGAAGAAAAAAATTTGTTGCATTTAAAGAGTAGTTGACACATGAACTGCTGTGTAAAGCCAACCAACATTTCATTCGAGGCACGAAAGAAATTATTGACTGGGAAAATAGTCATAATTGTGATATACATGCATGAAAATATGATTTTTATTGGTTTTTTTAAGAATTTATTTCACAAATAGCTACATAAATATTGCATGTTATTTAATAAAGCAAGCTTTTATCTTGTAGCTATATATAGATATTGGATAGCAATTATGACGCTGTATGCAATTTTAAAGGTAAGTCTGCATAAACAAGGGAACCCCTTTAAGGGATTATTGATTCACTGAGCTGGAAGTTAAATTTAAAGAAATTTTCTTTAAAATATCAGGTGGCTATCTGATCCAGATAATGAAAAATGTTTGATAGAAGCTTATTAAAATTACATGTAAAAGAAAATTAAACTTCATTTATTCCCAGGAAATAAGTGGAATGCTTGTCTTTCATGGGTGCTGCCATCTTGAATTGTGCATAAGTTTGCATCACTCATACAGTAACTCAAGGCACACGTTTAAAGGTATATACATAATTTTACTTCCTTTGCAATAGGGAAGTAAATCTACCTTAATATTGAAGTAGATGTTTTGTACCTTTAGAAGGTGCAACAATTACGAAAGGTAGAAAATGCCAAAATTATATAATGGTGCAACTGTAGGGAAACTTGTACACCTTGAGAATTATCAAGGTACATTTTTCAACTTTTATAGATATTTTACCTTTGTCGAAAGGAGGATTGAGTAAAGGGTTGAATAAAGTTTTTTTTTTGTTTTTTAAAGGACCTTTCTTAGGTAGAAACTTATTTTACAAATTTTACTCCTTTATTTCTTTGTGTGTAGACCCACCTAGAGAGTCTATTTTGGTCAAAGGTGCTGCTTTCTGCAAGAGACAATTTTTTTGATCAGGATTGTACAACAAATGACTGACAAACCCCATATGTCGTAGGTTTTTCCGATAACTATACAAATGGTGCCACCAGCTCTAAAAATCTATTGTGAGGTTGCTGTTGGCATTGCACACTTGCCTTCTGGTCATGTAGAAATAAACCCAATTTAAATTTGGTTATATGACCTCATGGACTTTGTGAGGTTGTAAATGTCTACATTTCAACACTGAAATGCAGACTGTATAATTTGATGATCATCATAAGGTCATAAAGCTGTTTTTTTACATTATTTATGTTGGAATCAATTCTGCATGTTTATCCAGATATACAGTAATTAGTTTTAGTTCAAACTTTACCTTTTGGCATTTTCAACTGAGTTCTCAGTAAGGATTGATTTTTGTCTTTGTGGTGACAAACAAAATTGGAAGCAACAGTTGTTACGGAAAGTTGTGGTTTCATTAAAAAAATTAAGAAATGTACCAAATTAATTAAAAATAAATCTTTAATGTATAGTTCATCTTCAAATATCACATAAAAATTTTATGACTGTGTATAAAAAATGTCTGCAATCAGATTATTCCAATTTTTGTATTTTTGCTGACAAAATATCAGAAAGTAACAGCAAAAACCATGAGGGTGAATAACCTCCATTATCAGATAATTCACTTCAAGATAATACATCAAGAAAGAAATATTGATTTCTCCATATCCCCTCTATTGATTTTTTAAGACATATTTTACAAGTAAATTTTGCAGTGCTTTTTTCCTGCCATGCATCTTTTTGATAAGACATGAAGTAAAAAGCAGGTCATAACTCAACTCATGCAGGGCTGTGACAAGATATCACTGATATTTTTTTCTTCCACTTAACTTGTGTGAGTTATCTCCAAATGGAGAAGAAAAATCTCATAACAGAGAGCACATGGCCTGACAATAAGTGGTCACAGCTGATGTGAGCATAAATCATCCAGCAGCTTGTTTAAATTCATTTGGATCTGGCTAGGAAGTCATCAAAAACAATTCATTAGTAGTTTTTAATGTTTATTTTTCTCTAGTAATTGCATGTTGTTGTCAACCTTGAAGTGTTGGGAGTGTTGTAAGATTTAAAGTGAGAATTTAATGGGGTTTTTTTCTAGTGTTTTGTATGTAATGGTTTTTGTGAAATTAGTTTTTTCTGTGTTAAGGTAGAATGAATGGTTTTAATGGGGTTTTTGTGGAACAAGTTTATGTGATGGAAAAAAATGGTGAAATAGTTTTTTTATCTGGGTTGATAGTGAGCTGATTAGATCTTGGGTTTTAGGAAATGAAAATAGAAATCAAAAGTTGGAGAGTTGTAAGCAACTAACACAAGTCAGCTGGAATCTAGTTATAATAGACAAATGGTGTGTCTCTAAGTATTCAAAATTGATTGATTTGATTTGATTTGTGCAATTGTTTGTGTTTATATATCATTAATGTGGAAGGACAATAAAGAAAGCTTGATATAATTGAAGATACACTTATTACCTGACTAACAAAAATTTGGATTGCAACATCATTTATTGATGTCATCATTAGTTAAGTGACATTTGAGTTGAAGGAATCTGATATCATAAGCCTGGGACTAATTAGAGAGCTTGTATATCCCAGGCAGCACGAGTCTGTCAATGGTATCTCAACTACCGTGTATAGAATTTCTGTCTTTTTTCATTGGTGGCTAATTAATTCTGGGTAGAAAATTAACTTTTTATGTCAATTTTTGTCAGAATTTATTTTCTATAATAAGTCTATATTGTTGAGACATAGCATCTATTGTACCATATTACCCCGGAACAGGCTGCATGCTGGTAAAAAGTGGGGTTTCCCAGGGTGCCGATAATTTCGAATTATCAGATTTGCTGGATAATTCGAGTGAAAACTGATACTGATGGCAAATGTCAAAGTGAAAGCAGTGAAAGTAGTGATGATGGTTTAACGTTGAGGAGTTATAATTAGGATCTGTATTTTATTTGTCATTGTTTTTTTTTAGATAAAATTTATTTTTCCCTATAGTCTTTGTGTATGACACTACTCACTTTTACCGGCATGCCATAAAAAGGTCCTAAACGTTTTCATCAAAATCTGGGAAACCCCAATTTTATCGGCATGTAGCCTGTTCCAGGGTAATATGGTATAGACTATTAGTTTATTGTGAGATTGGAGAAAAGGAGAAACGTCTTTCTTGTCTAAA
>JAQFZO010002577.1:0-11822 GCA_034695885.1 Geophilus flavus | reverse complement strand
TTTTGTATTTTAAAATAAGATTTTGATTCTTCTGATAGAATACAATAATGATGAGGATGAAGGTAGTGATATATCTGATGGCCACATTGATGCTCAGTTAGACGAAGAAGATGGCATGTTGAGTCAGGACGATGAAGAATTAGGCGAAGAAGAGGAAGAGGAGGAAAAGGATTTGACGCCTGAACCGGAACCAGTGCCTGAAAAGGGAAAGAGGAAGCTTCAAAACGGAAAGAGCAAGCCCAAAAAAGTAAATTCCATAAATATGAGTTACAGGTTGAAGGCATGTGTTTATTAATAAAAATGCCAATTTGTTTGCAGATGGTAAAATTGGATGTAATGATGAAGGTAATGTTATCGATTTTATTTAAAGATTTTTATTAATTGTTTATTACAGCAACAAGTCGAGGTTGAAGACGAGGAGGTGGAAGAGGAAGAAGAATCTGAACCGGAAGTTTCGCCTCCTAAAAGGTATTTATAAAGAAATTTTATTTTTGTTTTATGTAATTTTTTAAACTATTTTAGTTATAGAAGGAAATCGGCTCCCAGGGGTAAAGCTAAGGTAATTACTATATTTTGGTGAAAGTAATGCTCATATTAATGTTTCATTTTTAAATTTATTTTGTTAGAACGAACAACCTCCAAAGAAAAACAAGAAATAAACCATGTTGCCAATGTTGCCTTAAGATATATACTAATTCAAATCTGAGTATTCTTGTTACACTATTATTCTTGTAAAGTGGAAATTAATCTTTTTAATACAATTTACATGGAATATAAATAAAGGATTGGTTTATACAAAAGTTGTCTCTTCTGTTGCATTGCGACCTCTAGTGATAAAAGTAATTTAACTTAATGGATATTTGATATTCTATATTAAAAATTCAAATATTAGTATTAAATTATATTTCATGTACCTTAAGTTGAATTGCGATTTAAATTTTTTTTAAAGCCGTGAACAAAGACAAATCCTCTGTCCGGAGGCCGTAAATTTCACGAGTGAATTTATGTGAGGATTTACCGTTTGTTAGTTTGTCACGACATCTGGTGGCAAAACGTAATGATCGAAGTTTGAGTGTTTGAATGTTGTCCCGCGATCTATTGAACATGTCGGTTGTCTACTTGGCACAAGATGATAAAGTACGTCAATTATTATAAGTTTTGGTCCATGGGCATCGAAAATACTTCCATCTGATTCGTTCGATGTATTGCAGAATTTAATATTCATAGATTTCTTCAATAGTTAAAGGCAGGACGTTCGTCCGTGTTAATGAAACCTGAGAGTTTACACAGCTGGTTGTGTGTGTGTTTTTGTTTTTAATTTTTTTTTCAAGTTTTATTGCCGCCTTCATAATTGTGAGGCAAATTGCCAGTGTCAACGTTTACCTTTAACTCGCCCACTACAGTGTACAATGGTATGGATCGGGTCCAGAAGGAACAAAACTCGAAAAGTTTATCTCATGCTTCATCCAAAATAGACCGGAAATGTGAACTGCATGCAGTAAATACGCCTTTATCTTTTACCTCTTAATCAGTAAATGGATATGACAGTATTCAGTATCTTTACATTTATTTATAGTTTGAAAACATTTATATTTATTACATCATAGCTGGGTTTATACGACTGTCGAGATAAATTTGTGAATGCTCGCAGTGTAATATATATATGTTTTAAATTTTAATACTTGTAACATCGATTGAAAAATATGAAAAAAAAATACATAAACAGGAAATAATGTCGATTAAATTTTGTACGGTACGTAATTTAAGAAAATTGCAGCAACATGGATACCAATGAATATTCAATTAAAATCTCTTAATTTTACTTAAATATTTATGGAATTTTAAGAAACAGACAACAGACAACACGTCTTTTCTGTATTAATAGCATTAATAAAGCGCTCAGACTAATCAATTCTTACTTGACGTCTTGTGCTGCCGATTGTCACGCATGGTCCTGTTTCTATGTTGAAAGGAGGGAGACGCTCTTTTTGCTACATGACAACACCAAACATTCATCGATCCCAAAAAACTATAAATCAAAATATAATTTTTTATTTTATTTCTCTTAGGAAATTAAAAGAAAATTCCGAGAGAATTCCTGTTTTACACATCGCAGCAGAGGAATATATTTTCACTTTTGAAGACTGAAGTTAAAGAAAGAAAGAAACAAAACTGGATCAGTCCAAAAGTTACCTACCTCGATGCAATAGGATTTCTATAGTAAAATGAAAATCCAATATTTATTGTATGCTATTAAATCGGATTTTCATTTATTTGTTATTCCGTTGATATTTCGGGGTGGGCGTTGAGTTGTGTGTGTATGGTAGTTAGCGGTTGGTTGATGGGTGTTCGATCGATGTCC
This sequence comes from Geophilus flavus, assembly GCA_034695885.1. NCBI lineage: Eukaryota > Metazoa > Arthropoda > Chilopoda > Geophilomorpha > Geophilidae > Geophilus > Geophilus flavus. The sequence goes on along the minus strand of JAQFZO010002577.1, from coordinate 9,460 downwards.
CCATCCTATTCCTCGCCTTGTTCCTGCCGTTCATTTCGGGTAGACGGGGTTGCTTGATGCGCATGCCATGTTCAGCAGTGTCACGTTTGGAAAGCGTGTTCTCGACCGATGGCGGAAAAGAGGTTCAGACGAATGTAAGTAAAATGTCTTAGAATAATTTATTATTACTTTTCGCGTCATTATTCATGAGCTTATGCTTATTTCCCCGAGTTTAATGTCTTGGAAATGGAAATGCAACAGGCATTTCGTGCTTTGAAGAATGGGAGAATTAAAAAGTGAATTGGAAATAATAACTAAATTTTTTTTTTAAATATATTTTATGAAGAATGTGTGGTTAGTAGTAGTAAAGTTTTCTGAAGTTTTATATAATAAAAAATTTACTGGGAAAGTTTTTATTCTTTTAAGTTAAAGTTGTGCCAGAATAAAAAGTTAAATTTTTTTTGAATTGCAGCCAGAAATTGATGTAAAAAAACAAGTTGAACTTGAAATTAACATAAATTAACATTTTTTTTTCTTAAAACATATTTTTAGCGGAAAATTAATGGTATTTATGTTTAAAAAACGTTCTTTTTTTGTTCCAAGATAAAACTAAACCTTGTTTTCATGAGCTATTTTATGCAGTTGGTGGTTTTTTTTCATTATTTTGAGTGAGAATGACATTGCATTTTTCTACCGGAGTCTCGAAATCATGAAAGTGAGAAGTGAAGTAACGAAAAAAATAAAGCAGCGATAGTGGGATAAGAACTTTTACTCGAAACAAAACCTCGGAATTGAATTATGGCTGCTTTAGCAAGTCACATACTCACTTTAGAACTTGTCATATGACAACATATTCCTGCAAAGTATGATATTGTGGTATATTTATCGATTTGAAACTTGCTTTTTAATATAACATGCTGTCGTAAACACGTCAAGATCAATATTAAACCGAATCGGAAACATAGCATTTCAATGCAGAGATGAAAATTCAGAAAAATTTAATTTCCATATACGAGTTGCTTTACGTCAACTAATGATTTTCGAACATATTAAAAAACTCATTTCAAATCGAAATAATAGTTTAAAAAGATACTTTCCTCCCAATAATTACAGGAACAATTTTTCGGCTCGTTTCATATACAAATTTTCAAATAAAAATAAAAAATTAATAAATTTCTTTATTTTTTTAAAAATATTTCTGAACATAAATTACTAATTTTTTAATAACATTCTGCAAAGATGCATGCTCCTTAAGCTAATGCAAAGTACATGTAATAAATTTATAAGGAGAATTTCCTTATTAATTGAATACTCCTTTAATGCCCTTTTCCCCCTTTTTAATACCGTCTCATTAAAATGCAAGCGCTATGGATGGAAACACATTTCTCCTTTCATTTTTCTCTTTTTATTTAAGAAACTCGAAATGATTTAAAATTTACCTATTCTGCATTATCTGCTTTAAAATTCAAAATTCTTGAAATTTTTAACCTTCTTTTCCATTTTCTGATTTGCTTCTATTATCTTAAAATTCTATGCGCACAAAATAGCTAAAGTACAGAATGTGCTCTGAATTGAAATTGAAAATTTCAGACTTAAAACAATTGCACTTTAATTTCATATTCCGTTGAAAACTAACGCAGAAAAACTAATAAGGATTTTTCCAAACAACTTCTCATTCGTGTAAGTGATGTTTCTAGTGTACCGTGTCAGTGCGAGCATGCTCGTTACGATAATTAGTGTCATTCAAAGCCAGTACGTAAGCTGTGGCTGCTAATAACGATTACTATGGGCGCTTACACATTTATGTGCACGCTGCTCATATTAATGACTCTAATTTCTTTCACTGGCATTTGAAATGATAAAACGAAGAATTCATTTCCTATTTCCACTTTTGATGCATCAGCACAAGTTTGAAAGAGAGAAAAACTTTTTCTCCTTTAAAAACATTTTTTCCAATTTATTTTCAAATTTAAAAACTTGCGCCATTTGATTACACGAACTAAGTAGATGCAGCTGTTGCAAAAATGTCTTCTTGGCTCTAATCGAGGAAAGAAGGAATTTCCTCAACGCTTATATAACAAGACTCGTGTTTTAAGGAGCACCCTCATTTACATGTCGTTAATTAACATTAGCATAGTCTGGAAATTAAATGTTTGTATGCTATTGGCACGATGGCCTTGTGATTTCCTATTCGGTTTATGTCTTGCGGGCAAGCTCATCCCATTTTCGAGGCGGTGCTTTATCTTTACTTTTATTTTAATTATTAATTAAAATTGTAATTAGGATATTAGAATTCAAGAATTTTAAATAAATTGTAAATACAGAGTATGTGGAACAAAAACAAACATCGAGTCTTATCTTTTTTCCTTTTTTCATTATTTTTGTTACATGAGTCAGTTGTGGTATATCTTGATATCATTAATTCTTAATAAGCTTTGCTTGCATTCTGTTCCTCAGATGGATCACGTGTAGGAATGTTTTTACTACCTTTTCTCTCATATCTACCTTAGGGCACCTACCTTTTTCTCTTGAAAACACATTTTCCAGTCGAGTCATAACGGATTTTACTGTAAGGTTAGAAATCTTCTGATATCTGCTTACAGGCATCTTGCAGAGAAAATTTGATGGATCTATGAATTCATTCTGTAATGTAATACTTAAAGGGACTATCTCAGTCATGAAAAGGTGAAGTGTTATACATGTGGAACGACGTTTTCATGAAAGAATTTCTCCTATAATTTAATTTATTTTGATGGGAGACTTTTCTCTTATGCCATAATTCCTTATTAAGCGTTTATCAGTATAAGAGAAGTGAGTTTTACGATGTAAAAGTAAAGGATGGCTGGTTGTTAATATTCATACCGTATCATGAATTATCTTTTTTATAACTTTTATTCTTTAAATTTTAAAAAAATCTAATTTTTAAAATCTTTTAAACAAATTTTTCATTTTTTTTTTACTCATCTTTGACACTCGGTATATAAAGTTAGATGATAGGTGCTAATTTGTGAAATTAAGTACCACAACATCTTCCCATGTCACGGGTGTGTGGGTATTAGTGACCAAGAAGACGTGATTGATCACAGATCTTGATTAAATCGATGCTCCCCATGTTTTCACTCGCGTTTGCTCTTTTCCCACTGCTTTCCATGATCGATGACGTTACAAACACACCAATTACTTGACGGTCTACTGCTTGCTCTAATCTTGGGTAAACGTGGAAAACTGACTCGAGTATTACTGCGGCACACAACTCGGCACTATCCTTGTTCATGACCCCCTATCACAATTTTTGCTCGTAATCTCGGGCAGTGAAGCGTGAATTTGAGATGGAGTTAAAGTCTGAAAAGAGTTAAAAGTCTGACCTTGGGTTGAATGTAGGGTCGAAGATATGTGAAAGAAAGAGATTTGGTGAATGGACCCTGCTATAAAATTGAATTGGGTTTTAATGAAGTCTTTTTATCGGGTTTCACCAAAAAAGATTTTTTTTTATATATGTGTAAATTTCTTTAAATTTTATGAATCTTGATTTAGTAATTTATTCGTTTTTCCCCTAGTTTTTATGCGCTTTAAGCGTTTGAAAAATTAATTGGTAACAGCGTGGCAGGTAAAGCTACTTAAAGAACTCCATTTGGTTTGTTAATATTTAATGATATAATAAAGCTCTTTAGCTTGATAAAATACGAAGGGATTTTATCTAATCGACTCGAAACAGTCGGAAAAAAAACACCGGGTCTTTTATTTCTATTTTTTATCAGATAGACGTTAAAAATAAAAGTGAAGATGAGCGGTGAAAATATTAGATAAAAATAGCCTGAAAGTAAGTGATCAAGTGTTGCGAGTGCAACTTTACATGCAGGGAAAATCGATGAACGGCACAACAGATTCAGAACTCGATATAGCTACTCATCTTTTTCACCTGAGAGCCCCAAAATAACACGCTTTCTGAATCTACAGGTAGACACACACAAAAGATAAAAGAAGCACGGAATAGTAAAGAGAGAGGGAGAGGGAGAGAGGGAAATAAAAGAAAAAGAAAAGAAAAAAACCACACATGTTCGAGATAAGAAAAATCAATACATGGGAGAATAAATAAGAGAAAATTAAGTTTTTCAAAAAAAAAATATTTTAAGGAGTAGGCTGGAACTAATTAAGGGTTTTTATCGCAAAAATAGAATTAAGCTTTTCTGTCGTTCGTCGTTGGCCTTTGAATTTTACAAAATGTAACGGAAATGAATATTTTATCTCGTTCGTATTAAAAAAAGAATTGAAAAATTCTCATTTAATTTAATATAGTAAAAGTTTATCCCGGCAACCTTATTCGTGGCCCTAAACCTTGGCCGTCAGAAGCAGAGATCCCTTGAGTAATTAGTGCGTCGATCGAAAGCGCAGCGAGACCTAAAGCGCGTGCGTGGGTACGAGTGAGCAGACGCTCGCGTCGCTCGGACCAGCGTGCCGCACGGTGAGTAGCTGAAGGGAAGATCCGCATGTTTTAAGGTAAATGTCTCTTTCTTTATTGCATCTATTTGCCAAGATTTATGCTGATTACGTGAGGGATTTTTTGAGATAAAAATTTAATCGGGAAGAATTGAAAATGGGTGTGGCCTACTGACTCGTTGCCGAAAAATTTAAGACCTTGTTTATACGTGCCGTAAGACCGGTACTTAATGTCATTTGCACACAATTGAGGTTAAGTATAAGTATAGTTATATTTACTACTTGTTACGTTTTTGTCGTTGGATAAAATGTAATAAAGCGAGGGAGAGAAAAGTGGTGCAGATGCTACAATCGCCAACATCTCTCCAGGTGATGTCAGTGTCTGCGGTTTATTACTACGCGCTCCTTTATTATACCTGTGGCTGTTTGATTTAAATCTGCTTTTTTTTTCTTTTTTACAATTTTATTTTTAGCCAGTCCGCCTTTTCTAAATTGAATTTTGTTTTCTTTTCTTTCCCTGTAAACACAATCAGATTTATTTTAAACTTTAAAAAAGATTAAAGCATTTCCTCCTCCGGTTCGTAAAACTAAATTTAAAAATTTTAGATGATTATATTTTATGATTGAGCACACGGTTGATTGACGTTGGGTTTAATTGTATGGCTTTTTTCACTCGTGATTTCATTCCATTCCTCATTTACGCTGCAATTGGACTCGCAGAATTTAATTAGCGACTACTAATTGAGGCTTGTAATCGCCCATAGGAAAGGAGTAAATACTAATCCGATTGTATTATCCTTAATCGAAAAATGCCATAAAACAACCACAGCTTTAAGTTTAAATAAATTACGTTATATAATTTTATTTAGCTCTGAACTCTTAACCTTTTCTGCCAAGAGCACATTGTATGCTACATTAAAACCGGCGAGTTTTGTATCTGTTTCTGCTGGCGGTTGGGGCTATAAAGTTAACGGAGTGGCGTCGGCGCATCTCTTGAGGGTATCCCTTTGCACACTTTACATTTTAGTCCTCTTTTCAGGTTCAGATCACGACGACAGAGACATGGACACCGTCGTCAGGCACAGACCCGAGGGATTAGATGCACTTTGCCGACAAACTAAATTTACCAAGAAAGAGATACAGCATATGTATAGAGGGTTTAAACAGGTTAATTATTTATTTATTTATTCATTGCTTATAAGCTGTTTACGTGTAGATTTTGAATTTACATATTTTATTTTCACTGACCACGCGCTAAATTAATTTAAGTTGTTTTTTCCCCTGTCTTGCAGTGAAAAAAGCTAAAAAATTACCCACAGATTTAAACGCAATTATTTTAATTTCTTTTTCTTGGGTTTTGTTTATATCTCTTAGGAATAATTTGCTTGTATGTATAGCCTCGAACAGAATTTAATTTACAAAATGGATGCTTATGCGTATGTAAACAAACTAAAGCGAAAAGAATGTGAAAGAAACGAGGAAAAAATTCGCCGAGCTTTGTAGATAATGAAAAAGCTTTTTAGCAATTTCATGGCTCGATTATGTATCGTTAGAAAAAATTCAATTTTGGAATTTTGCAGTCAACTTTAACTTCTTCATTCTAAGCATGTTTTCTCTAAGATTATAAAAATTGTTCTTTGCCAAAGTCGCCTGCAAAACATTGCCGTTTCCACTGTTGTAAACTGCCCGGGAAGCAGATACACAAAGCAATTTGGCACAAAAGTCGATATAAATAGCAGATAAGTTGAGCTACGTTATTTCCAACCCTTTATTTCAATACGCAATGCGAATTGCATCAGTCAAAAGTAAAAGAGGAAGTGAGTAGTCAAAAGGTGTATCGAAGCGAAATGAATAAAAGCAATAAACCAAAATGATTCGGGATTAATCGAAGTTCCGACCGAGACGGTTTTTATTTTTCTTTCTTTTACTCGAGGTATAAAATTCTCGTAGTACATTTTTACACCTCTCTTGGCTCGTACTCACACTCACAGCTATCTAGGTCAGGTGCATCTGGTGTAAATTCTCTCCAAGATTCCCTCCGGAGTCATCTTGCACTCCCAATGGAAAGAGTTAGCCTCTAAATTTTACGCTCAGGCAGAGTATTGAAGTAGAGGAAGCAGAAAGCCCGTTGTTCCTGATCTAAGAGTTTTTCCGTATACGGAAGATTGATTTATTTTACGAGAAACCGGGGACTAAGACACTTTCTTGTATAAAGGAAAGTAACGGTGACAATTTGTGATGCTTTCTCCCCTTACTCTTGCCGCTTTTCACCAGATCGGTTTCATTTAATTCTGACTTTCTCCGACAATAATTCGTGCCACAAGTTCCCTTCTTTTATTAGATGCCGTCGCAACAAATTTTCCTTAATCTACTCCCACAAGTGTATCAAACTACCATTTGTTTCCAATAACAGAGATTTTTCTTATCTTGGTTTTTATTTTATTGCGTTTATCACACGGCGAAATGAGAATATGTAAATTTTATTGCTGGTACTTAGGGCGATCGTGTGACTATTGCTTTACCATTTTGTACTTTAAGCTCTTTATAGATTGAATTCACTATTTTTTTGTTTCACCTATTTATTCCTAAGCTCTTTTGTGTAGTCCTCTTTTCAAAGTGCACATCATTCGTTATACGCTGTTGGTGGTGCAAAGTGAAATCTATGATTAGGTGAGACGAAGTTTTTGACATTGACGGAGTGAGGAATTGATTTTTTTTATGTCTACAAATACCTTTCCAGTGCTAAACCTATTGAGAAAGATCTTTTCACTCCTTTCTACTTCCTGTGTGGAATTTTGCATTCAAAAGATAAGAACATTGGTAATGGAGTAGAAAAAGTATATAGCTGCCATATGAAATGTCAGTCCCATTTTGCAACGTAAGGGAATTCAACCCTTCATTTAACAATTTTTTTACATCAGAAAAAATTTTTTTTCTTTTAAACCAAAATTTAAAAAAAAAGAAATTGCGTGTGATTGATCTGTCGTTTTGGTCAAAAAGAAAAAAAAAGTTTTAATTACTTTATTCAGTTAATTAATTTTTTTTATTATTTTCTTATTTTTAAATGGGTAGTTCTCCATTAAATTCATCATTTTCCATTTCCACTGTGTGTGTTTGAGCTTTTGTTGTTCTTACGCGAACCATTTGCTAAGTGTCTTTTCCTTTTTTTTTATATTTTTTTATTATTTCAGTAATATTATTTTTTTTCTTTTTAACTCAAAGGAATGCCCTTCTGGTACCATCGACGAAGAAACTTTTAAAGACATCTACGGCCAATTCTTTCCGCTTGGCGGTAAGTTTTCCATAGTTAAATAAAATGTGTAAACGAGGCAAAAATGTGATACATATACATTTTTATGAATGTACATAAATCTGAGATGGTAATTAAAGTTACGTGTTTATTAACGTTTATATAAAAGTTTTGCTTTATTCACAACCGTATTTATGCAGAAGTACCCGTATAATTTATCGCACCTTTTATTGAAAAATGAAAATGTGGTTTTGAATAGCCGAAAAGGTCAAGCAAAGGACGTCGGGCATGTGAAATGAAGAACAATCATGTGGTTTATGCGTTATAAGCATAAATTTTTAATTGCGTTCAACCGTTCCGATTTGAATAGATGAATATTTGATTTGGCTATGATGGCATGTAGATAAGGGGGTTGTTTTGACCGAGCTCAGCGAGCACTTTGTTTTAAAGCGGAAAACGTGTTTTACGATCGAGTTAAAATTTTCTTCCAATTTATGTGATTGCATTACGTTTGACGTTTTAAATTAGGCGTTTTTGATTGACGTTTAAATATTGACTCACTTTTGTACAGATGCCAGAACATACACTCACCATGTGTTCAACGCGTTGGATAAAACCCAAAATGGATGTGTCAACTTTGAGGTGTGTTTTCTCTCCCTCTCTCTCTCTTTATCTATTTTACTTCAATTTTTACTTGCCAAAGTTTCGAGGATTGTTCAAATTCCAACAGACCGGTCGTTTAAAAGCGCAGTTGACATGGCGAAAATTGAGTGCAATGTACAGTGCTTAATGAGAAATAGTTGTTGATAAAAGTTGCGAAATTGTATTACGTTGGGTGATGCGAGTTGTAATTACGTTAGACTTTGAGTGAAATTTGTAGCAAGTGACTGTTATCTTGCATTAACAAACTAGACTCAGAGCCATAAAGGAAATGCAATTACAAAACATACAGGATTTCATAGCTATAAGCTGTTATATGGTTCCATCTTAAATTCACAGCGTGGAATTTGACCTCTTCTTACATTTTTCATTTCTCGTAAAATAAAATTTAAAAAGTAGGAAAAGTTTGTATAAAATAAAATAAAAAACTAGTTTTATATATTTTAAAAATCTCATTTTCTGTCGCAACTAGACTTAAAGCTGGTAAATGTGTTCTACTTTAGGTTATTGATTCTTTTTTCGTTTCGAAGTCTGACGTCAATACTCGTAAGGAAAAAGGTTTAGACTCAAATCCTTTTGAAACAAACCTTTATGCACGAGTTTTACCTTTACTTTCTTCCATTATTAACAAGTTGGGAAGCTTTTCTTAAGTGAAAAATATTTTTTAACGAGATCAGTTAAGAGACAAGTGAATAATGAATTTCGGCTTTTTCCCTCTTTTCTTATCAGGAACTACTGTCAACTCTGTCAGTGATTGTGCGCGGCAGTATGGACGAAAAAATCCGATGGACATTTAGTTTGTACGATATAAACAAGGATGGATACGTCACCAAACAGGAATTACTGGAGATTATTTCCTCTATCTACGCTATGATGGGCCAAGCAACGTCGCATTCAGTGAACGACCGTACTGCCCGTGATCACGTTGAGAAGGTCTTCCCGGTAAATAATGATAAAAGTAGTGTAAATAATTTTTTTTGTGTAAAAAAAAGTTATTAAAAAAATCATAAAATAAGAAAAATGATTGAAAGTACTGCCACAAACCGAAACATGTCATGTCATTGATTAATGACATGACAAAAAAAAACAAAAAATTATTTTATCAATCTTTTTTCTCCTCTTCAGAAAATGGAT
>JAQFZO010002576.1:0-11823 GCA_034695885.1 Geophilus flavus | reverse complement strand
AACTGACCTACTCTGTAAGTGTTTTTTTTTTCCCATACAGGACCGGGTCTCGATAAAAGTCAGCTTCACTTCAAAATAATATGCATTGTCAGTGAAGCTGACTAATCACAAATCGATATAACATCACACGAGAGTGGGACCAAAAGAAAGATAAAGTTCAGGTTCGAAGCCGAGTCTGGATCCAACAGGGAGGAAAAGTTCGGGTCCGAGTTAATGTCAACAACATAAAATCCCATGTATCAAGTTCCATATATCGAAAGCCTACCCGAAACAGCGGTCATTAAGTTCTTTCTTTGTTGGTGGGATGATGGGAAGGCCGTTCAAATGGCTTCGTCTATTATACAGCCTCCACCGTCCCATTTTGTCATACGTTCATTTCTGCTGTCTGGTTTAGTCGCGCAGCGATATCTAAAATGACATCCCGAAAAACATAATTGTCCAAATTCTGTCCCAACAGGTAAAACAAAACCCAATCGCCCATTTGTGTCTTCTCCACCATAATCTTCAATTGCTTTTTTGGGATGAGTCTGAATCGAGTGGCGATGAAAAGCACCCGCAATCGAGGCACCAAAAATATGACGAGTCGCATAAGAAGCACCAAACCTGTGAGTGATGCTAAAATGAGGAACCAAAACCACAAGAAAATGTACACTTTCTCATTGACGACATTTAGAGGCAGCACACAGTATGCTGTGTGCTTATCTATTAGGGTCGGAGGTCCTCCCTTGTGGAAATAACATATAGTCATCCGTGGGAAGATGAAAATCATCGGATCGATCCGCTCCTCCTGATCCGCTTCCATAAATTCAATCACCTTGACTCCATAAGTGAAGAACTCACCGTCGAAAAACTTGTCCATGAGGAACATCTGTCCGATTACATTGATTAGACTGAGTGCTTCACATAATAAGTAATGCATGGCCCAAATGTTGTTGTTGCGCAGATTACTCCACAAATAGTCGGCTAGCAGCTTCTTCTGCTGCTTTTTCTCCGCTTCGATGCAAATGGCCAACCGCAAGTCCATTACCAATGCAGCAATCTTTCCGCCTTCCCAGATCTTCCACAACCAACGAGGGATGTAGAAAAGCACAGCCTGAAAAAATAGCATGAAACAGACCCACTGGTAGTATTTTTGCAAGCGCTGGTCATCTACATTGGAACTTCTGTCCACTCCAGGGTATGGAATGTCTTCGCCCACTTTCTTCTTCGGATCAAAGGCACTGATGACGACGTAAGTCGAGTGGATCCAGCAGTAGGTGTTGATGACATCCTCAGTCAAGTCTCTACTGTGCGTACATTCGATTGGGTTGCCCACATATTGCTTCGTGGTTATTATGACGTTAAAGGCGATCAGGATCATCACCGTTACATTGTAGTGAAGTCGGAAGACAGCGCCATCGGTTTGGATGCGCTTGACTTTGAGTAAATTTTTCAAACCTCGGAAAATATCCAGCATGATGGGAAAGAGTTAATTACCGGTAATTGAAGTATGCGTTGAGTGGTGTTCATACACACAAAATCCTTCACAAACTTCATTTAATTGATGCAATGAGAATGCGCAGTAGCCTATTTCACACCCATTCACTATACTCAACGTCGAGCATCGACTCAGAGAAGTGTTTGCTCTCCTTTCTTTGAGAGGGTCTGGGATGGAAACCAGAACCAGTATAAATAGATGAGTAGCAAGGTAGAACAGTGTTTGTGAGTGGATCGTGTGCTTGCATAATGAAAGCAGACGTCTTCCTTTTATTTTTCTTTTATTTTTAACTTGTGAGTTTATTATTAGATTTGAGTGAGAAGATGGAGGACGCCATTTCGGATGTATAGAAGATCGTTGTCAGGAATACAGTATAGGAAGGAAAGTTGGGAGTTAGATTTGAACGGTTAATTTTAGTCAATTATTTTTCTTTTGATCTTTCTTATTCTTGAATTTTTGGTTGGTTTCTGGTGTTTGAAAAAAATTAGTTTTTGAAATATAAAAACACTGAGAATCCAAATGACTGAAAAAATTGTTAGTTACTTAATTTTGATTAATTTAGTAGCAAAAAAGAGTAATTTTTTATACACCTAATGCAAAAATTAGAACTTCAACAGCCTTTATTTTATGCTTTTAAAGTGACTTAAAAGTGTTGGTTTTAGTGGGTCTAATCGAAGAGTGACTAAAATTAAATGCGTTTAAATGAAAAGTGACTAAAATTTAAATCAATGGTTGATAAATTTAATAAAAATTTAGCAATTATTGATTTAAATTGTAGTCGCTCTTCAATTGGACCCACTAAAGCGACTAGAAAATGGCGACACTTTTTAGTCACTTTAAACACCTATAGATTAGGCAAAAATATTTACTGTGCACTAGCAGCATATAATCATAATAAACTTTCCTTATGATTATTAACCGTTCTCAAGCTGAGAATGAAAAGTATTTACTCCGTATACAATTATTTTTGTTATAAAGTACCTACAGTATAAGCCGAGGTATAAGCTTAAGTGACTCTTACATAACCATACGTCCCGAATTTTTCGGGACAGTCCCCGAAACAAGACCTCTGTCCCCGGCTAACTTTGTCCCCGATTTTGTCCCCAATTTCAAATTTTATTGCATTTTTTGATTTTTTTGATTTTATAATTTTATAATTTTGTTTGTGAAATCTCTTTGATGAGGGTGGTTTCAGTTTCTAGAGGGGAGAGGGTAGTTTGATGCATTGTTGTAAAATTTAGAAGCTTTTCTCCCTCAATTTGGTTATATGAGGGAGTTTCAGATTATACACATTTAGAAAAGAGGAGGGAGGTCGATCTTCCTAATATGCATTGTTTTGAGGTTGACCACCCCTCCTATCTGTAAATATGTATGAATACTTGAATTTGTAAAACTTTTGCTTAATTTTAAGTAAAAAAAAATTGTCTCCTAACGTTCTGTAGAAAAAATGGTCACCTTACTCTTAATTCAAATTTAGAAGTTGCTGCTATGCTATGCTATCTAGTGGTAGATAGTTTCCGTCAGTAAATAACAGGTAAATGTCGAGGTGGTAAATATACCAATCAGCATCAGCTTCATGCTGCCATCTGGTGAGTATATTTATTTTCGGTCATATTGTGGTGCCCGTCTATTTGAATTTCAACATCTTGGAATTTACTGCCACCTATGGAGAAAGAATTAAATTTTCCAATTTCTTTTGTATGTAATAAAATTATAAAGTAAAATTAAACTTCAATAAAAATTCTACAACAATTTGTCACAAATAATTTAAAATTTTAACGGTCAAATAAATCTAACTAAAGTACCTATTATGTGACCGGTGAAAGGCGGGGAATGTTGAATTTACAATTCAACCTTGGAAAATTGTTCCAGGAAAAATACCGTTCTTTTTTATAAAGAAAAAAAATCAAAATATTTTATTTCAAGCAGCTTTCATCACAACTGAGAGAGTTCAAAGGGTATTAAATTCACTAATGGAGCGAACATAATACTTTATAGCGACAAATTAAATTGCATTTCAAACTTTCTGATGGAAAGTTCCTCAATCTAAAACATCCTTTGAAATTACTAATTATGAGTTATATAATGTAATACTATCTATTAGGTATATATTTCGACTTCCTTACTTTTAAGTTTAATACTTTTCTTTCCTGGATTACGTACGTTACGTCACATACGGATGCACTACAAGGCCGTAGGAAGGAAAAGCTTTATTTGGCTCCACTTAACAGTGCAAAAAGAATGACGTAACTAAAGCATTGTTACCTTCTTCACGCGTGGGTGATGTTCGACAACAAAAAACAACTAGGGAATGAGAAAGGAAAAATTAAAAATAAAAAAAAGTTTTCAAAAGTTTTTTTTTTTATTGTTTTCAATTTGCTGCGTAGATTTTTAAATCAATTAAAACAGAAACGAATTGATTGTGGTTAAAATTATCCCTAACTGCGTATGGCGTTGCGAGATAACGGAACTAACGTAATTTAAATTTTTCAGTCAGGAAATTGTAATTACGAGTAATGTCGTTCGATTATCTTATTACTTCAGCTTTAGCATGCAACTGTTTCTTGTAAAGTAGATTTTATTCTTTCAAATTAACTCGTTTAAAAGTAGTACAGATAAAAAAAAAGTCTACAAAATAAGTCACAAAAATATACTCAGTAAAGCCTCGGTTTGGAATGTTTACAATACTCTATTTATTCTGGTTAAATTAATATTTGTGTAACGTTAATACAGTATAATTAATTGACTCTTGGACCCCGTTTAATCCAGCTGTTTAATGTGGAATAAGGAAAAATACCTAATAAAGGAAAAGCATATAAAAAGAAATATAGAAATATCCCTGAAGTAGAAGAATACTAAAATAGACTTCATACCAATTCTCATATCACTATTTAATTCACAAACTGTGAATCACAAGTAGTTTAAACTGTTTTGATAAGGATCATTCACATGTCATAACAAAACAACTTTTTGTAGGTGATAGTCTCATTGAATGTACAGAGGATTGCTGTCAAGTTAAAATTCACATAAAAATAGAAATAAAGAATGTACAACGGTTTCCAAACAACACTGTAGATAAACAAATGCAATTGTACAAATTTCCAAAATAAAAATGAAAAATATTACATACAATCGATCCAAGAACTTGGGGATATCAAAAATAGTTTTGTCCTTAATCTAAACTTAAAATATGGTGACTGGCCCCAAATCCATTGAAAATTGTTTTGTTTTTTTTAAATTTATTTTTTATTAAAAAAAAAAAATTTTAAATTTAAGAACGATATATGATATCTAATCTATCTAACACCTCCACTTGATTTCTCAACAAAACATAAATACAGTATAAATTTACTCAATTTCTAGGAAGAAATATGATTCAAAAAATTATAATTTCCAGAAACATGCTATTAAATATGTAAATAGCCAATGATTGTTTTTTAAATTTATACTTGAATTTCAAAACTTTATTTTATTTTTTTACTGAACATGCAATAGTTATAAATAATATTTCATTTCCTGTTAATTAAGGCACTTGAATAAACAACATTCAAATTTCATCATTTAAAATTAAAAAAAAACTGGAACTAACAAGTAAGTAATGCATATTTTATAGCAACTTTAAAACTAAAGAAAATAAAAAATGTTAAAGCAACAACACATGCATTTCACAACTTGTCAAACTAATCTCAAACAAATACTTCAAAAATCTCTATGTTCGTCCAAAGAATAAAATCTTGTTTAAATAAAAAAAAATTAAACAAGATGGCGGTTGATCGCAATCAAATATTCGTGCAACTCTCCTTCGTCCTTCCTTTGATTTGTTTACTTGTCTCTCCTTTCGAGTGTGTCTGCGGAATGCCATGGAGGTGGAGGTGCTGAAGGTTCAACCGCCCGTGGTAATTGTCATGGAACATTGCTGTCGTTAGTCTCTATCTTCTTGGCCAATTCGGCAACTACCTCGCGGAAGATGATGGGATCGATATTTTGACCCAAAAGGCAGAACATGAACCAATCCCCTATACTCGTTTTTCTTAAAATGGCATCCATATATTCTTTGGATGCTAAACGGCACTTGGCGTGTAGAAGACGAGGTCTCACTCTGGGAAGAGCTAAAATAACGAGTCTGTACAAAACGACGCCTGCCGTGAGGATCGTGAGGATGATGAACCAAAACCAGAGAAATATAAAAATCTTCTCGTTAACGATGTTGAGCGGCAAAATGCAGAGCGCGTCGAATCTTTCGAGGGTTCCACTAGGGCCGAATTTGTGGAAGGAACACTTTGTCATACGTGGGAAGACGTAAATCATTGGATCAGTTCTGTTTAATTGTTCTTGCTCAGAGAATTCGATCACCTTAAGGCCGTAGGTGAAAAACTCATTGCCTAAAAATTTATCTAAGAGATACATTTGCGCTATAACGTTAACTAGGTTCAATGCTTCACACATGAAGTATCGAATCGCGTAAAAGTTATGCGTGCGCACGTGCATGATTAAATAGTCGATCAGGATTTTTTTCTGGTTTCTTCGGCCTTCCTCGGCCATGGCTAAATGAAGTCCGTCTGAGAGCGTTTTGACCAACCCACCTTCCCACACCTTCCATAGATACTTCGGTACGTAAAAGAGTAAGGCTTGAAAGAAAAGTACGAAACACACCCATTGGTAATACGTGTAATAAATCTTATCCTTTTCTCCATGCCTCGCTGTACCGATGCCAGGATACGGCACCGTGTCCAAGCCCACGCGCTCGTGGAAGGCTCCCGGCAGGGAAAAAGTAGAGTGGATCCAACAGTAAGTGTTTACATACGGAATCGCATCTTTGTGACTCTGTACACAGTCAATGGGTTGTCCGACGTATTGTCTCGCCGTGATGATGAGACTGAACGCGACGAGGATGATAGTCGTAAACATGTAGTGAAGTTTGAAAACAGCATTGTCCGTTATTATCTCCTTCCTCTTGAGAACGAGCTTAAGGCTACCAAAGATGTCCAACATTTTGGCTGACGATGGGTCGAAACTATGGTGATTGTAGTGATGGAAAGGCGCCTGAGCGCCACTTGTTGATTAAGGCACTCTTTATGCTTCGAAGGCAAAAAGCAAATGGCAGGCGTTCGCCGCTTGGTGGATGCGAGTCGACCAGATGTGCCCTTGGGCTCGCTATGAGAATATGGGAGGAGCCACGGTTGAGTGGCAGCCGGTTTCGTTGTATGGAGGTTTGTTTGGCAGACAATGACCCGTTCTAGAGTTGTCGTTTGAGAATTGTAAGTAGTTTAGTGGATTAAAGGAGATAGGTAGAAATTACCGAGTCTTTATTGGCAGATCTAAGTAATGTTTATTTTTAGAAAGAGTTGCAGTTGATAATTTATCTCACTGCCAAGATGGAGATAAGACACAAACGTGGGTCATGGTGATTAAAAATGTATTAAGGTTAGTTAAAGAAATGAATTAATTACATTAAAATACAAATTGCATTTACAGTTGTTGGACCAACAGTAGATGATTATTCGAGCTGATGAACTTTGGCGAGTTAGATCAACTTTCCGCTTATATTAAAGTAGCAGTTGTTATAAGTTTTAATTGATTATTATTTTCTAAGAGACCGGTAGCAGGATGTTTTTTTTTTCAAGATTACCGGTATTTCCTTTTATGATTGAAATTAAATATTTTGAAATTTTAGTATACGCAGGAAATATATACGGTATATTTTTAAAATTGCTAATCAGATAGAAAAAAGCTAGAAAGACGATAACAATAGATGAGTTCTTGGAAATGTTGTTAAATTTGTTAAAATTCAAGTGGTGTTAAAACTGCAAAAAATTCTATCTTTCAACAGCTGCAAATGCGATGTAAATTACACTGTAAACTGATATTTTACAATGTGGTTTCTCATGTTGAAGCAAATTAAACTCCATAAACTTCACACATTTCTTAATTTCCATTTTAATCGAATTTAATTGTCTTGCATTAAAATTCAAGGAGACAGTGAAACTTCATCTACAAAAAAAACTATTGTATTTTTTATCTCCTCTATCACCATTATCCTTCTTGCCTCATCTCCTTTAGAATTCCTTTTCTTTATCTTAAAATTTAACCGGAGGGAATAGCAGACCTTAAACTGACCTCAGAAGGAAGGGACTGGGGGTAGTCAGTAGGGCCCCTGCCCACTCTTAATCTCCACATAAATCGAATATGTTGATTCTAACCCACTTTTCATTTAATTTCCGTACGTACGGTATTTTTAATTTTTGTTTTGTGGGTGGAAGGATGTAGTTAGGGAAGTTGTTTTTCATTCTCCCCTTCATTTCACTCCCCTTCCTTTTCCCTTTCCACTTTTACAGCTGTTGCTGTTTTGTCTGGTCCCCTTCATTCTTAAAATGGACCGGAAGTGGGGGTATAGAACCCCAACCCCTCCTTTTTTTCTTCGTACCACATAGGAGGCTCTTTGATTTTTGCAGTCTTTGTGTATGCCAACTTGTGTTTGAGACAATCATTGGCAACAGGGAGGAGTGTTGTCTGGTTGAAACTGGTTTGAGTTTGATGTGGCGAAAAAAATTAATTTCAATTCAGTTAAGAAGGGCGAGGGGGTCTTGTGTGGGAGGTTAAAGCCCAGTGTGATGTGACGTAGCGAGGGAGTGCAAAGTTGAAACTCTTCATGTTGAGGAATTTTAGCTCGAGGGAGTGGGCGGATATTTTCTGTAGGGGTGGGGAATGAGGTTATGGGTAGAGAATATGAGAAAAATGTGTTGTTTTTTTCTTCTTTTGTATAATTATACAGAAAAAAGTGATTTAATCTCGAATTATTGCAAACAAAACATATCTATACTGATACTTTAGAGCTTGACTAATGACTTGTGAATGATTATACTGATGCACATGAATTTCGCTTTGATAACACACGTGTCAATATCAAATCGAAACAACCTATTCTTCTTAAATTCTTTTACCTTGAATTTAATAAATAAATAAACAAATAAATCAAACAAATGTTGGAAATTACTCATTTCAAAATCAGCAAACTTGACTCAGTTTTCTGAGTGGGCGAGAGGCTAACCTTTTCTCAGATTTCTCTCTCGATAAATTCTCGACAGATTATGTCATTTGATTATATCACTATTTTTGCCGTCGGAAATCACCAATAAGTTTTATATAGTTTCCCATGTGCCACTGATGATGGCATATAGCGACCGAGTTGCATCATCCTTTTATCCGAGCTACCAAATTGCATCATAATATTTTACATTACTAATTCCATTCTCTAAGTTGCATCAGTTTTTACAGACGGAAGTAATTATTTATTATTTACCACGCCTCTTTCTTATATACAACTACTTCGGGATCATTCAATGACTAAGCAATAAAGTGAAATAAACTCGAGTCATTATTTGCAGAAATTCCAGAACTACCAAATCCGAACAGAATTAAAAAGGAATAACAAAACCTGTTCAATATTTGCTGCAATAAAATTTCCTCCCATCCTTTCTTTGGTCTCCTTATTAACATCCTCGACACATTTTAGGGTCATTTAAAGGTCATGCATTCATATAGATGACAAAGACAAATTTATAGTCGTGACCAAATGACGTGAAATCATGGCGTCCTTCAATCTCCTTTATTTTATTTCAAGATATTTACATAGCTTAGTCAAGGAAAACATCTTTAACTATAACTTAACCACGAGCATGTATTTTTTCATTAAAGTTTAGGTGACACACCGGGTGAGGTAATTTATTTTATTTTTTTAAAGGTCTCATCTCTCCCCTGTGCAAGACCTTGAAATTTGAAGAATGGGACCTCACCTTAAGGATGAGGGGTGAGGTTAGATGAGTCGTGAGTTGGGTTGGGGATTATTTCACTTCCCCCTTTTACTCTTGGCGTCGTCTTTGGTGTTTACTGTCAGACAATAAAATGAGGGATCGTATCGGCTCCTGGAAGTTGTTTAAGATCCACTTTTTTGATCGCGTTTGGGCTCTGAGGGTGGATTGCGCAAGGAGGGGGTTTAAGGTTAGCACGTTCCTGCCTCCAGGCCATAGTCAATGATGGATAAGGATACTCATGAGGACTTTTGGAGGTCAATTCTCTTTAAGGTCAACTTTAACACCGAAATCAGTTTCTAGACATACATGTTATTTTTTATTTTTTTTATTTTTTTATGGTGGTACAATAGGGTTGAGATCAGTTGTTGTTTTATGGCATGCCGAAGTCCTGAAGTCCTCACATGTCAAGTTTTATCAATTAGGTCATTGCAGATAGTGATAAATCTAATCTATGATAAACTAGATCAAACTGGATGTGTGGTAAATACAGTTTGTGACAATAAAATAAATCAACAGCATAACTTCGGTACTGGCTTGGCTTGGGGTTTGGAAATCGATGAATTACGACGTCGAAAACTCACAGCTGCGACAGATTTTTCGCTCACGGTCGAATTTTTACGCAAACGCTGTTCCTCTTCGCTCAAATTAAGATTGATGAGTTTTTTCTGTATCATTTTGTCGTAAATCGTATCGATGAAATAGGAAAAATGATCCCCGTTCACGTTCTGCGAAAGTCGTCTTATGATCAACCAATCGCCCACATCACACACATAATAAACTTGACCCAATTTGGTTAAATCGGCCGAATGGGTGTAGAATCTTAGGGCGAAAACCATTCTCAGATGCGCATTTAGCAAGATGGGCACTCGGTAGAGAACCGCCAGGAGTGAAACGACCGATAAAAAGAACATCCAAAACCATAAAATAACGTATATCTTCTCGTTAGCAATGTTGAGCGGTAGCACACATAAGGCGTCGAGCACTTGCAGTTCGCCTGATGGTCCATAGCTGCGAAAGACGCATTTACTTAAGCGGGGAAATACTAAAATCATGGGGTCGTGTCGTTCCTCTTGGTCCATTTGCAAGAATTTGAGCACTTCGAATCCATACGTAATAAATTCATTGCCCAGAAACAAATCCATCAACCACACTTGGAGTATCGTTAAGGCCAAGTTGAGAAATTCGCAACCGAAATATGTGAGAGCGTAACAAACGTGTTTGCCTCTTCGTTTCATGAAGTAATCGGCGAGCGAACTCACTTTTCGGTCCCATTTTGTTTGTTTTGTCTGCAATTTTCGGTTTCGGTTGTCATTATCATGGCTTATGGCGTCGTCATCTCCAGCTTCGTCGTCTGGTGAATGAAAGCAGATGTGAAGATCTTGTTTGAGAGTATTTATTTTATTGCTTTCTGCCATTTTCCATAAGAAATGTGGAAGGTAGAAAAGGATCGCTTGCATGAATAAACATAATCCGACCCATTGATAGTATTTATGATAAACTTTTCTGTCATTTTCGTTTGATGTTCGCACACCTGGTGCTAAAATTGGAATGTTGTCGTTTGAGGTGTCAACAGTGAATGTCGATTGGATCCAGCAGTAAGTGTTTAGCACATAGTTTGGAATAATATCTTTAGCTGAAATAAAAAAAAATTAATTTAATTTAATTTATTTTAATTTAATTTAATTTAATTAATAACAGTTTTTCCAACAAACATGAGTAATCGTGATCACGCTAGTTATGCGTGACCAAAAGTATGGTTCATGCAACTAATCATTTAAAAGTGATTCAGAAATCAACCGTTTTGTGGTGAATAGCCGTTACAAGTAACATATTCCACACATATTAGCAAACAATTTCATATTAAATCATTTATCTTAAAAAAAAATAAAATTTGGAAAAGAAATTTTAAAAGGAAGGGGAAAATCCGTTTCCTGTCAAGGAAATTTAGATCAACTGCAATTGATAAGGCTATTAAATAATATACTTCTTTACTTTTTTGGATTTAACTTAATATATAGCTATGAAATGACAACATGAAGAAATATCGTACGTAACCTAGACGTTTACTTACTTCCAACATAGCAAGCAATTTCTTCCCCAAACAACTGCCTGGTGGATACAATGAAACAGCATACAATTAGTAGTAAACAAGTGATTCTATAATGCAGCCTGAAAATCCTATTATCAATTACTGTTCCATTGAGTTTAAAAAAGGCTTTCAGGTTTAATATCGATGTACCCAATGATCCATACATTTTCACTTAACACTCGTGATTTTATTACTAAATTGAGAATACACTTTTACAATCACAATTGTTCGTATTTATCAGTTATCATATCATCGTTATCGATACATTTTTTCCGTTACCAACTCAGTGAGGCAATATAAATTCTTGATTGGTACATAAAATTTTCCGTCACGTTATTATGCGTTTAACAACCTTTAATTAAAAATGCGTTGTTTGTTTTGCTGTACTCGGTCTTGGCTCACTCAAGGCAGAAGCCGAGAGTGACTTTCGGGTATCGTGCCTATAA
>JAQFZO010002575.1:0-11824 GCA_034695885.1 Geophilus flavus | reverse complement strand
ATTAGTTACGTAACCTTATTGGGTGTCGAAGACGTGTGTTTTCTATTTTGGCACGCATTAGGATCGTCTTTCAATTGGCATCGGACCAAAACAACTCGCGCAGAAACTTCGGGAAACGAAAAACTTTCACGTTTCACTTATTTTATTTTTCCATTACGCCACTTGACGGCGCTTGCGGCGATTCGCTTTGATGCAAATTCCGAGATTTTTGTCTGCATTCCAACGAATAAAGACGTTTTTCATCGTTTACCCTCATTTCCGTGATGAAATGTACTGTTTTTTTTGTTTATTTTGAAGGAAAATCACTCAAAACTTGCAAATTTTCATTCTATTCCGCCGCTTGTGGGCGCTCGATAAAAATTTCCAGATTTTTCTCAACATTCCATTAAATAAAGACGTTTTTTCATCGTTTTCCTCGGTTTTCCTTCACTTCCGTGATGAAAATAACTCAAAATGACACAAAGTATCGAAGAATTTCCATGTTTTCATTCGCGTTACTTTCCGATTCCGCCACTCGACGGCGCCCGATAAAATTTCCGATTTTTGTGTGAATTTCATCAAATAAATACGTTTTTCCTCGTTTTCCCTTACTTCCGTGATGAAATATTCACTTTCCTACTTATTTTTGAAAGAAAATAACTCAAAACGATGCAAATTATCGAGAAACTTCGAAAATGTCACTCGTTACTTTCCGATTTCGCCGCTGGTGGCCGCACGATAAAAATTCCCAGATTTTCGTCTGCATTCCATCGAATAAAGACGTTTTTCATCGCTTTCCCTCACATCCGTGTTTAAAACCGACATTTTTTTATTTTTTTAAAAAAGTGAAACAAAGTATCGAGTTTTGTAACTCGATTCCGCCACCGTGCGGCACCAACACGAAAAACGACATTTCGAAAATGGCGCCAAGTGTCGAGTGATGGAAGAGACGATGCGAGACTTGGGACTCGTTTTGTGATTAATGGTTGGTTAACGAGGAAGTCGTTAATTCATGGTGGAGACAATTGTAAACAGGTGCGCAATGGGGTTAGGGAAATGGGATAAAAGGAAAGGGTTAACGAAAAACAGTGCAATGAACCCGGGCGAACTAAAAACTGGCATCGGGCCAATCGGTTGAGATAAACTCGAAAAAATGTCATTTTATCTAAATCCCAGATAGTAAAATGGAAAGTAAAAAAAATCTTTTTTTTTTGTTGTTTATCTACGAATCCACACCCAGTTTTTAATTAATTTTGACAAATCGATCGCAACCGGTTGATATTTTTCCTTTTTTCTTCTTTTTATCAATTTTTTTCTTCAGTATTTTATCCTCGATTTTGCCGATTTTTATCGATATTTTACCGATATTTTTCGTTTATTGAAAAATTTTCACCCAGTTTTTAATTATTTTTGACAAATAAATCGCGACCGGTCGATTTTTTTTGTTACTTTTTATTTTAATCGATTTTCCTCCGATTTTTGTCGATTTTTTTCGTTTATTAACAAATCCTTACACATCTATTAATTATTTTTAACAAATAGGTCGCAACCGGTCGATTTTTTCAGTCATTTTTTAATTTTAATCGATTTTCCCCCCGATATTTTTTATTTATCAAAAAATCCTCGCCCGCCTGCCTTTTAATTAATTTAGACAAATCGGTCGCGACCGGTCGATTTTTTCAGTTTTTTTAAAAAAAACATTTTCATTTCATTCGATTTTTTTCTTGTTTTTTTCTTCTTTCTCTAAAGTCTAAATGCGATAAGAAACAGAAGGAAAAAACAATTTCCTGGAACCGGACTCACAATTTGGTCTTTATTTAGCGATAAAAAGAGAAAAGGGAAATTAGAATTATTTATAAAAATGTTTTGATGACGTAACAACTGTTGAGTGAGTTTCGGCTTTAAACGTCCTTGTGGCCTAAATACGAAAAAAGCGACGCTAAATTAATTATGAAACATCAAACCCGAGGAGGAATTAAAGGAAATTTGCGAGCGATTTGTAGTCTGGTCGCGGCGCACCTGTTTCAACCCTTTGATGATCACAAAACCAGTATTTTCTCTCTATGTTCGTTCCTTCGTTACGTCAGTCGTACAAACTGTTGCCAAACATGGATTTACTCACTTCCTCCATCCACAGACACACCCGCACAAAATAAACATATTTATTTCGATATTTTCAATTTTTACTTAAATCTTTAACCATTTTCTTCCATTTTTCATCGATTTATCACAGATTTTCATCGATTTTCTTCAATTTATCACCGATTTTCTTCGATTTATCACCGATTTTCTTCGATTTATCACCGATTTTCATCCATTTCTTCACGTTTAATCGATTTTTTTTCAATTTTCATCGATATTTTTAAAGTTTTCATCGATTTTATGCAATTTTCTTCAATTTTTCATCGATTTTTTACTTTTTCCACCCGTCTTTTCACTTTTATTAAACTTATCATCGATTACTTCCCATTATTTCCCCATTTTCTTTCGATTTTTTCATCCATTCCACCACTTTCAACCGATTTTTCCACCAAAACATCACCGATACGTGTCCAAACCCTTCAAAAATCGACACCCAGCATCAAATCCCTCAAACATTTCGACATATTTGGTGAGTAAATCGTGTCGATTCATAATTAGGCCGCAACCTCGATACTTTTTCTTTCCCTCCCTCCCGATCGAGTCCCGGTATTTTTATAATGTCAAGGCAAATGAAGCGACACCCGACATTTACACACAAAAAAACAACAGCCAACCCTAAAACCCGACACCAAAACCCCCAAAAAAACGAAAAACAAATTAAAAAAAATAAACTTAAAAAAAAAAAACGGAAGTTTCTTTCTGACTCAGTTATTCTTAGAAAAATTCCACCAGGGTCCGAGAATAGAAAACAAAAACAAGAAAAAGAAATTAAAAAAATCTTTCTACTCACCCAAATCTTCGACCAACTTCAACATAACTCCACCGACATGTAAATCGCCTTTTACTCGCAATGTTCGTTCAACTTGCAAATCCGTGACAAAAATCCTCAACTCCCAGCTTCCGTCGCCGACTAAATATCCGTCTGCGATCATTTTCGGCTCAAAAAAATGCAAAAAGCTCCAAAAAACTGATCAAATTCGACTGTCAAACTTTCAAAAACTCATGTTTAAAGTCGCCGCGACACTTCTTTCCACGTTTTTATCGCCGAAACAACGAGGAACGGGGCGATAATGTCGAGCTCAACAACAAACAGTCGATCGAGTTAACTCACACGTTTGGCCACTTGGCGGCGGCCGATTAATCCGAACACTAGGGCGATTCACAAACGGTTGTCTCTGCTTTTCTTTCACGTTTCCTACAAACGTTTTGAGACAACTTTGCACTGGTTGCACTCACCGCCGCCTCTTCCCGTGACTCAGAAAATCAATATGTCCGTAAAAGGAAGTGCTTCGGCTAACTCGGGGTCACGTGATTACTACGTCATCTTTTCTCGGAACCAATGAGACGGTGGATCCTTCGATTGATAAAATATTTTCACTATTTTTTTTTTTTAAATTAAAATTCTCGCCTTTTCTCGATGTAAATGATCAGTTTTGGAGACTAAATAAAGAAATAATTTTTTTTAAAGATTCTTTGTTTTTTTAAAACGGGTGTTTCGAGGCTAAATCTCCAAAAATGGCGTCAAAGTGAATTTTTTTGAAAAAATCGTAAAAAAGTGGGAAATAGTCGTGGAAATGAGGAAAAAAGTGGAAAATACTCAGTTTTATGCGAGGAAAAAAGAGTAAATGACTAAAAAACACAAAAAAAATTGCCTGCTTGCCGTGACATTGCTACAAGATAGCACTGCCGTGACCAGGATTCGAACCTGGGTTATTGCGGCCACAACGCAATGTACTAACCACTATACGATCACGGCTAAAGGCACAGGCTGAAAGATTGTCTTCAAAACTGATACATAAACGATACATCCTTCCAACTATTACATAATTCATTAAAGAACGTAGAAATTTCAATGATTTACGACCACTTAAGAAAGAAAAACAACTTTAATTCGTATTTACTTTATTTTAATAAAAATAAAATCGAAATACACAAAATGGCGACGTGTTGACTAGATAAAAAACGTAAAAAGTCGATTTGCGTCAATTAAATTGACATTTTTGATAAAATATACGGAAAAAAGTGTTCCGTGCTGTTACTAAGAAACCTTAAAGTAAATAAACGACAAGTTTTGATAAACTTTTGATCAAATGGCAGCGAAATGACGTCGTAGTTGTGATAGAAGTTCTTTCGAGTCGTGATGACCGGGAAAAGCTTCTAGTGACCTTTGAACCGACAAATAACTCGTTTGTAAATCTCCCATCTGTAAAATAAGATTAAAAAATATTTGAATAATTGGAATTTTAATTTTTTTTTTAGAAAGGAAACAAGTATTAAAGTTGCTTAATCGATGGATGTTGATTCATTACTTTTTCCAAAACAGCTGCGGCGTTATAATGAGGTTCGAAAATATGTGACGCGAGACTCGCCGCCGTCACGAAAAACGCTCGTGCTTGTTCTGCGTGACCTTTTTTCCATTCGATGACACCCATGTTATTATAAGCTTCTGCGTGGTCACTTTGCTGCGCCAGAGTCAATCGAAAACATTGGTATGCCAAATTCACGTCACCAATTCCCTGGAAATTAAAAATTAAAAATTTAAAAATTTGTAAACCAATTTTGCTCATACAAGGTGAGTCAGAATAACTTATCGGTCGCATTTTAGTTCAAAATGATGACAGGATGAAAAAGAAAGAATAGCAAGCTAAAAATAGGAAATTTGAATATATAAATACCGTACGGTAATCTAGGATAGGGCTGCTGTAAAAGTATTTTTATTTTAAACATCAGAATTGCCGGATGAACGACAGGCATTGCAGCCTATAATAGATCTAAAAACTGAGTTGGTGTGGAAGGCAAAAATCAGAAAATTGAAATTTGGTAATTTTAAAAATTGTAAAAATTAAAAGTAACAAATTTGTAACAAATTTTGAATTTTATTTAGGCTACAAATCGAAAGTCCGATGCCTCAAGGAACGTCATGGCATAGTTTGAATGTCTTAATCGATGTTAAGTTAGTTTTATTTGGTTGATTTAGTTCAGGAAACAGTCGCACTGATGTGAGTGAGTGAGTGAGTGAGTAATTTAATTTGGTGGTTTTTGGTTTTATATATTTTGGAATTTTAATTTTTTGTTTGTAGATAATTGCACTGAAAAGGAATGACTTTGGAAAATGAATATTTTTTGCTTGAAATTAATGTAAAACACTAAAACAGTGGACACTAAAATAATTTTAAAAAATAATTGATTTTTACTACGGTGACAGAAAAATGTAGTTTTTTAACAAATAACGCATAAAAATTAACTTTTCATAGGAAAATAACAAAAATATCAAATAAATACTGCACATACAGTACACCCCCTAGGTGTACCCACCCCTCCCTCCCTCCCTCCCTTCCTTCATTT
Organism: Geophilus flavus; assembly: GCA_034695885.1. Classification (NCBI taxonomy): domain Eukaryota; kingdom Metazoa; phylum Arthropoda; class Chilopoda; order Geophilomorpha; family Geophilidae; genus Geophilus; species Geophilus flavus. The sequence goes on along the minus strand of JAQFZO010002575.1, from coordinate 6,358 downwards.
TGTCGTTACCCTCAAATGGCGGCGAAATGACGTCGTAGTTGTGATAGAAGTTCTTTCGAGTCGTGATGACCGGGAAAAGCTTCTAGTGACCTTTGAACCGACAAATAACTCGTTTGTAAATCTCCCATCTGTAAAATAAGATTAAAAAATATTTGAATAATTGGAATTTTAATTTTTTTTTTAGAAAGGAAACAAGTATTAAAGTTGCTTAATCGATGGATGTTGATTCATTACTTTTTCCAAAACAGCTGCGGCGTTATAATGAGGTTCGAAAATATGTGACGCGAGACTCGCCGCCGTCACGAAAAACGCTCGTGCTTGTTCTGCGTGACCTTTTTTCCATTCGATGACACCCATGTTATTATAAGCTTCTGCGTGGTCACTTTGCTGCGCCAGAGTCAATCGAAAACATTGGTAGGCCAAATTCACGTCACCAATTCCCTAGTGGAAATTAAAGAAAAAAATTAAAAAATTTGTAAAAATGAGAAAACTTGTCAAAAAATCGATATAGGTAAATGAAAAAAATTAACAAAAAATCGACAAAAATGTTAAAAATTTTCAATTTATCGCAGTCGTAACTCACCAACGACACGTGACCTAAATTATACCAAACATCTGCGATGTTATCGTCGGTCGCGAGCGCTAAGGCACGTTCGAAACACGACAGAGTCATGTCGTATTGCTTTGAATAAAAACAACACAGGCCTAAATTGTTGAATAATTCCGTGTTGAATACACCCATTTGTAACAACCGCCTAAAATTATATATTTTTTAAGTTTTTCATTCATAAACGTCAAAATTATTAATTTTTGATACCTGTAATATCTCAGCGCCACCTCGGGTTGATCTGAATAAAAGTGATAAGTCGCTATACACGCGACGGCTTCGATATGAGTCGAATCGTGCGATAAAATTTCCCTGTAGTATTTTCCGGCTAAATGAAAGTCATTCAAACCCTGGAATTAAATTAAAAGTCAATTAAATGTCAAAAAATCAAAAAAAAATCGATAAAAATTGAAAAAAATATCGAAAATATCGAAAAAAATCGAAAAACATAAAAAGAATAGGGAAAAGTGGAAAAATTCGAAAGAAACTTGTCTAAACCTCGTAAATTCTCGCCATTCCCGTCAACAAACACGTATCGCTCGGAAACTTTTCCAAACCCTGTTTATAAATTTTCAGCGCCGCCAGGGGTTGATCGAGTCGAATATAAATCTGAAAATCGATAAAAATCAGTCAAAGTTACAACCAAAATAATAAAAAAAAAAAAAAATTTAAAATATACTTTGCATAACCGTAAATAAGTTTCGACCATTTCTTGATTTTTCAACGCGGATTTAAACTGTTTTTCCGCATCACGATATAATCCCAGCTTAAAATAACATTTTCCCAGCTGTACTTTCCACCACCAATCCTTAAACTGACATGTTTGCGTTGCTTGAGCCGCCAAAGAAAGCGCCTGTAATCAAAAAACAAATAAACGAAGAGTAAAATTCGTTTTCACACATCAAAACCATTAAAACTCACAGTGCGAACATCACTCTCGTGGTAAAATATGTAATTAAAAAGTGATTTAGCCACATTTTGTTGCGATGCGTATTTCGGTAAATTCAACCGGGCCAAATCTATAAAAGGCCCGTCCGGACTCGATATAATCGAAGCCTAAAAAAATTGTATTTAAAAAAAAACTTTTTCTGTGATAATTTTAAATTTACGGTTCCGAGCCGAACGAATCTTCCGGCGGATGACGTCAGAGGTCGCGCAGTATAGGCGCTTCTGGGTGTCCGAATCGCTTGTTCCATCGTCCCGGGACGTCCGGATTGTGTCCCGGGACGAACTACGCCACTCACGGGACGTCCCGATTGAGTAACTGGTCTTAAAAATCACCGGAAATGATTATTTTTGAATAGAAACAAAGAAAACTTTAAAAAAATTACCTGACGGCTTGTGTGGGGCCGCCGTGCGATGTTCCGGGGGTTCGCAGGGAAGTTCCTGGACGCGCAATTTGGGCGATCGAATTTTCGTCCATGACGCAATCGGCGATACTTTCTTCGTCCGCTTCTATATCGTCCACGTAGACTAATTCCGTCAAAGCTTTTGTCTTTAAACTCCATGCGGCCTAATTAAATTTATTAATCTTTTGTTTATCGTATTAAAATTTAATTTTTTTTTGTTTTTACTTGATCGAAAGCGTTGTTGTTTAATATTTCCGTGCACACGTTTGAGCAATCTTGAAATTTTCTTCTACGAAATAAACTCAAAGCTTTGTAGAGTGGATCGAGTTCCATAATATTCGAGGAAAATATGTAAACAAATGTAAACAAACGCGTCTGGCGAAAGACCGTCCGCCATTTTTGTTGTTTGGATTCACAAATCGATATAAAATTTAAAAATAAACTCATAAATCACTTAATTTTCAGTAAAAACTAATTAAGTTCTTTATTTCAAATTTTTAAAATACAAAAAATCAAAAATTCAAACTTTATCCATCACCAGTATCGTTCTTCATGTAGAAACCCCGGATCAGCGCCCCCAGGTGGGAAAACTTGAAATCCCAAGGCCAAGTAGAGGCCGCACGCACTTGTTAGTGTGTGAAAATATACCAAAGAGATGATTTATACGACGATGGCACTCGGAGGTATGTTAACGAGTTACATTAACATCGTTGCGTGCAAAAATAAATAAAAAATTCAATTTTAGTTCGTTTACGTAACCTGATTACACTCATTAAACTGCCTCATGGCGCCGGTTACCATTCGGAATCGTCGGTATTCGGTTACAAGCCTCAAATTACGTCGAAAAATTACAAAGGTTCGAAAACAACAAGGAAATTTGCATCAATCAATTCTAATTTATATCCCACCAACAGTGCCGAATGACGTCATCGCCAACCAAATTCAAAATTGCCAATTAATGCGTCTGATTCGAGCGTATCGAGAATTCGGTCATAAAGAAGCCAAATTGGATCCACTTGAGCAAATTAAACCGACGTGGGTAATAGAAACTGTTAAATAGGTCGGAAAAAACGGAATAATTAAAGAAAAATGTTTTTTTCATATAGAGCATGCGCAGAACTGGACCCAGCCTTGTACGGATGCGCCGGGTTGAGAAAAAAAAATTCATTAGTTGGAATTTTGAATTACAAATCGGAAAATGCGACCGTGGATGAAATTATTCAATTCCTGAGATCGGTTTATTGCGGTCCGACGGCCTACGAATTCCAACATATTCAAGTTTGTGATTAAAATGCGATTGAATGAATTTTTTGAATTGTTTTGAATTTTTTTTGAATTTTTTGAATTTTTTAAAAAAAAATTTTACATTTTTTTAAATTTTATTTTGGTTAAATTTTTTGAATTTTTTTGAATTTTATTTGAATTTTTTGAATTTGTTTTAGGATGCGGAAGAACGGGATTGGTTGGCGGAAAAAATCGAAACGATGCACGGAGTTGTTTTATCGTCCGAGGAGAAAAAAATAGTTGCTTTTGAAATGCTCAAATCTCAGGTTTTTAATCTTTCGCATTTCGAGTGTCATAAACTCATAAATGATGAAATGAATAAATCATTTTTTAATCCTGGATTATATTTTTTGTTGCAGGTGTTTGATAAATTCTTAGGAACGAAATTCGTGACTGTAAAGAGGTACGGAGGCGAGGGAGCCGAGAGTATGATGGCGTTTTTTATCGAGTTGTTTAATCAGGCGGCTAAAAGTATGTTTAGTCGATTTTTTGGATGAAAGTAATTTAATTATCGATTTTTGATTTAATTATCGATTTTTTGGATAAAAGCGAATTGATTGTCTATTTTTTTGATTTAATTATCGATTTCTTTATTTATTTTTTGATTTTTCATTACAGATGGTGTTGAAAATGTAATTCTCGGTATGGCGCATCGTGGAAGGCTTAATTTATTGACGGGAATGTTGGAATTCCCACCTGTCGAGATGTTTCAGAAAGTAAAAAATTAAAAATTGAGTTTATAAGTAAAAATAAATTAATTAATTTAAAAAATTCGATTTCAGATGCGCGGATTACCCGAATTCCCGCCAGATGTCGAAGCAACTGGAGATGTTTTATCACATCTAAGTAAAAAAAAAATTGAATGTTTTTAATGTTTTACGACATTAAATCGAATTATCTTGATCAAAAGCGAGTTCGATCGATCTGGATTACTCGGGTAAAAAGATTCACGTGACCATGTTGCCAAATCCGTCACATTTGGAAGTACGTGATTGAAATTTTAAAGAAAAATAAAGAAATTTTACTCTGTTTGTAATAAATTTTTGTTTTATTCAGGCAGTGAATCCAGTAATTGCGGGTAAAACCCGGGGTCGTGAATTAAGCGTCGGCGACGGAGATTATTCGGACGTTCCCGAGTCCCGACCGGGAAATAAAGCGCTTTGCGTTCAAATTCACGGCGATGGCGCCATCAGTGGACAGGGAATCGTCATGGAAACGTTGGCGATTTCAGCGGTACCTCATTTCAATGTTGGCGGGTCTATTCATTTGATAATCAACAACCAATTAGGATATACGACACCATACCATCATGGCAGGTGAAAAGAAAATGAAAATTTGTGAAAAATTTAAATTTTTCGATATTTTTTTCAATTATTTTTCAATTTGTTTGTTTTTTTCTAACTTTTTTGTTCGAATTTATTTAATTTTTGAAATATTTTTTGTCAATTTTTAAATTTTTTGGATTTTACGAATTTTTTCAATTTTTTTAATTTTTCGAATGTATTTTCAATTTTTTTCAATTTTTGAAATTTTCAGGTCTTCGCGGTACTGCAGCGACATAGCCAAAATGACAGAAAGTCCAGTAATTCACGTGAACGGCGATCATCCGGAGGAATTAGTGAAAGCGACACGAATTGCGATGGAATATCGTGAGAAATTTCGCCGGGACGTTTTCATCGATCTCATTTGCTACCGTCAGTGGGGTCACAACGAATTGGACGACCCGACTTTCACAAACCCACAAATGTATTCTGTCATCCACAGCAGAAAAAGTGTTCCCGATTTATACGCTGCCAAATTAATCGTAAAATTCACAATTTTTCAATTTATATTGACAAAATTCAAATTTTTAACTTTTTTTAATTGAAAAATCCACAGGAAGATGGCGTTATCACCCAAGATGATGTCACGAAACAAATCGGCACTCACCAATCATTTTTGAGCGAACATTTCTCCCGAATCGATGCTCACCAACCCACAGCCAAACATCTGCAAAATCGATGGAAAAATTTATCGCAAGCGTCGGCGCTCATCACCACCTGGAACACCGGAGTCGACGAACAATTGCTGCGATACGTCGGCGAAAAATCCATTCAAATTCCCGATGGTTTTGTACGAATTCAAAAAAAAAATAGAAACCGACTAATCGTCAGGCTCGATGCCGCATGACTTCTGCCTATCCGAATTTTCTCAATTTCTAAGAAGTTTCTACAAATTTTCGTCGATTTTTTTACAATTTTAAACAATTTTTGTTTGTTTCGTATAGGAAAATACGAAAAACATTAACAATCGGACGAAACAACGAAAATCGATAAAAATCGGAGAAATTCGGGCAAAATTCGAAGAAAAACCGTAAAAATCGATATAAATTCGATACTAAACGGCTGCCAAAAGTCACGTAATTCCACACACCTGCCATTTAGTCGTCGTCCTATTAACAAAAATTTTAAAAATTTACAATTTTTCGTTTATTTCATCCAGAATTTACACTCTCATTTAAACAAAACTTTCGTCCAACCGCGTCAAACCAAATTAAACCACGGAGCCAACTTGGACTGGGCCACGGCTGAGATTCTGGCGATCGGTTCGTTGCTGTACCAGGGATTCAATGTCCGTTTGAGCGGTCAAGACGTCGGTCGAGGGACTTTCAGTCAACGACACGCCATGTTGGTCGATCAAAAAACGAACGATATTTACATTCCCCTTAATAATTTGATGAAAAACCAAAAAGGGTTCCTCGAAGTGGCCAACAGTGCCTTGTCCGAAGAGGCCGTCCTCGGATTCGAATACGGAATGAGCATCGAAAGTCCCAATAATCTCGTCGTGTGGGAAGCACAGTTCGGAGATTTCTTTAATGGCGCTCAAATCATCATCGATACCTTTATATCGTCCGGTGAAAGTAAAGAAATCGATTAAAAATTAAGTCGTGACTATTTTCACGTACGAAACAAAAAAAACAGTTTTGTGCCGTTTCGTATGTAAAAAAAATCTCAAAAATCACCAAAATCACCAAAAATCGTACGAAATGTTGCAAAAAGTGTTTTTGTTTCATACACTCGGGAAAGTTGACACGCCGTAAAAAAAAAATGAATGGAAAATAAAATTTTTTATTTAATTA
>JAQFZO010002574.1:0-11824 GCA_034695885.1 Geophilus flavus | reverse complement strand
TTTTATCCTCTGATCCCATTGGTAGAATGTAACGCAACGCAACAAAAAAGCATTCACACAAGAATTCTGGTGTGAATGGCGTTTGCATCTACTTTGTGCTATTTTTGACTTCTGTTGCGCTTTTTGTTACGTTGCATCAAGTGTGAATACAAGTGGGAATCTACTTTAAGGTACACCACACAACACCATGGTGTAGTAGGTACACCAGCTTTTCAAGCGACCCTTTAAGTTCAATACTCAGTGAAGAGACATCAACTAATAACTTTGCAGAAAATATTTAAAAAATTATTATCTTTATCTTATTTAAAAATTATATTTTATGTATGGTTACGATGATTGTGATGATTCGATAAACGAATGACCCTATCTCAGTGAGGGCCATGACAAAGGTAAACTTGGCAAAAAGGTGCATACTGTATCACTAATTTATGTATAAACTTTTTCACCTATCTGCAAAATATGTGTAAAGTGTGTTTTTACACCTATTTCCGTGAATGCAGGAATTACAGCTCTTGCAAGTCATGCAGTGCCAGACCATAAAGTTGCCAGCTAGTGCAAGGCACTAGAATGGGGTTATTTTTCTAAAACCACTAGTATGAGAAGTAGAATTTCTCTTATTACTATTATTAATTATTATATTGCTTGACCTAATAAAATGGGCATTGATGATATACTTTTAAAAACTGAAAAGTAGGTTTAGCTGCAAGTCAGAGACTTTCACTGCATATTAGAGTGACTAAACCATTTTATGAAGTACCAACTAAAACTAAATCAGCCTTACAGAAGTTCTTTAAAGAAATGGTTGCTACTTGACCTGACCTAATAATACTTCAACTACATAAATTAGACAACTAACAGCACTGCCCATGTATAAAGAAATCATGAGTACAAGTTCATATAGACAGCCCATAGACATAGACCACAGTATGGGATACATTAGGACAATGTTGGGTTTTTCATGTCACAGTACAGTAGTTGATTGTGCATGTGCAGGCATCCACCAATCATTGCACCTGATTGCAATTACACCTAGCGGCAAAGAGTATCAACACAGACCACCCGGTGAGAGGATACTGCAATCACAATAATATATGGTACTATGAGCTCGTGGTACAATGCTGGGATTTATTTTCTGGAATTTTAATTTTTTTTTAAATAAATGAAGCAAGCTTTAGTATGTTTTTACGATCAAATTATTTAAAGATTTAGATTATCCACTTCAAACTGGAGAAATAAAATCCGATAATTATCTCTGTTTCTACGCAGTGGTAAACACACAAGTTTTTACTTTCTTTTATTTTTCTTAACAGGAAAGTGGAAAAAATTTCTCCTGCGCATGCGCACTAAAAAAACTGACTGGATTCGAAGAAAATCTACCCAACACGAGCGGATTTTCTGTCTTCAGATATATCGAATTCACGATTTCCATAATCAAGGGTTTGGAGATTCTTCGCATAGTCTTCGAATAATTTGATCATGGAAACATAAAACACCCAAGATTGCCCTCATGTATCCATAATGCAATCGAACAAAATGACCATCCATTGACAAGACAAATAAAATTTCAAGTCAACAATCATTTTGTTTGGATTTTTTTGAATTTTTTGGATTATTTTCAGCATTTTCAGCCTTTTAGCATTTTATGTAGTATTTTTACCTGGTTTTTTCTTTTAAAATTAAAAAAATTACTTTGAAATTTATGTGCAGTTTATAATCGAGGGCGGGTATTATTCGAAGAAATACAATATGTGTAGCATGGTTCATTTATTCTAAAGTGCCATTTTCTATAATGCGACAAATTCATTCATTATTTCATTGCAGTGGCTTTAACGAGTGTAAACTAAACCAACCAAGAAATCAGAGCACCCCTTAATTACTAAACTATCTGGCAAACTGTAACCAGACACTGTACTCATATTCTTGCATCATCATCTGACAATTAATTCCATACACCTTTTAACTTTATTATAAAGATAATTAGAAAAACCCAATGACACAATAGCCAAGCAGGACGTGGCAAAAATCGAATATTTTTTTCCTTATCGAAAAAATCAATGGAGTTTGAATAATTTTTGCACCTCCTCAGACAATCCTTATCGCAATATTATTCGTGCGTATGGTATGAGAGTATGAGCTCATAAACCAGATAAAATAGTTTACGTAAACTCTCAACATCTAGTCTGAACGACAACCTTGAAAATTCGGTACATTCGCTCAAACCTTATCTGTATTTGCAAATAACTTAAGGTCTAAGTCTCAATTTTTTAGAAAAAATATATCTTATAACAAAATTAAATTTAGAAAATCCCAAATTCCCAATCATCACCCAGATTAATCAATTTTACGATTTAGCTGTTTTTTTCTAGTCGTTTAAGTGGACTAAATCAAAAGAAACTAAAATTTGGCCAATACAAACGACTGGAAAATGGCTGTGGCTTTTTAGTTACGTACTTTAAAAGCATAAAAGAAAGGCTTTTGGATTTAGGTGTACACAATTTAGACTATTTAGCCACTAAATGAAGTGTCCAATGATTTTTCTAATCACTTGGATTTCCGGTGCAGACCCAAGAATCGAATTTTTCAACCAAATTTGGGAATTTCCATATTTAACCGTATTTTCTTCGAAGAGTGCGTACTCTCAAATACAAAGATTTGTTTTTGTGTATCACATACCATATTACCCCAGAACAGGCAGCTTACAGATATAAGTGAGTTTTTCCAAATTTTAACTAATAAGTTTCGTACTGTTTTTTTTTCCCCTGAATTATCTGGCACCCTGGAGAAACTCACTGGTTACGATAGAGCTAATAGAAAGTCAGTTTGAAAAATCCTCCAGGCTGCAATTTCCACCCTTTCAGTTTGTAACTACTGTATTTCTTCGAATAATACCTGACCTCGTTTATAAGCCGCATCGAAAATGCGTGAACGTAATAGAACCCGCCCTCGATTACAACCCGCACTTAAATTTCAAGGTAATTTTTTTAATTTTAAAAGAAAAAAACTAGGTATAAATACTAGATAAAATGCTAAAATGCTGAAAAAATTAAGTTAAAAATGCTGAAAATAATCCAAAAAAATCTAAAAAAATCCAAACTTGCCCTCAAAAACAGCTTGATTTTAATATAAGCCGCTGGTATTAATCGAAGAAATACGGTATTCATAAAACTCCCTGAACGTTCTTTAGAATACTGTCAAAATATATTTTTAAAATACTTTTGACTGCTGTAATTTTTTTTTTCAATCGAATTATCTGTCACCCTGGAGAAACTCACTAGTTACCAGCATGCTGCTGTTCTAGGGTACTACAGTATTAATTTATACACGCCATACTATTTACTAATTTTGATGTTTGTATTTTGTCTGGTCCTGGTATGGCCTAGTTACTGCTGGAAACTTAAACTCCATATACAACACACACACCTAACACTAGAATTTCTTACAATTAATTCACACCTTCAATTACAACATACCCTCAGCCAAGAATCAAGATGTAGTTACACCAATCATTTCCAGCTGTTAAAACCATTAACAAATATTTTTAATTTAATTAATATTTCCCAAACTTTTTAATTACAAAAAAATCTTGATTTTAATTTTTAATAATAAAAACCACAAAACCCGATAAATGAAAACCTTCAAACTTTATATTTAATATTTATCACATTACCAAACATCTGTGAAACATTTTAAAATTCATAAACCACAATATTAAAAATTCTCAGTGAATGAACTTCAAGAGTAGCCCGAAAATAGCAGCATTTGAAAATTGTTCACATCCTGTGATTATACCAACCACCGAATTAAATGCGAACAAAGGCGGAAGTGCAGAGTACAACTTCTCACGTCACAAGATCTGCATCTGCAGTATATGCAATCCTAGCTCTGTCATTCACAGTTTTTCAAGTGTACAGTAGACAATGTTGCCATTCAATCGGGATATTCCATTCCAACCAGACCGGTCGACAATTTTTTTTTGTCCTAATTTCTTTCTCTCTCACTGTTCCATCAAATTAACTCCCTGCAAAGTGCAAATATCCAAGCAAACATTCTCAAGGCCATTTCAACTGTACCCTGCGTACAAAATGGAATGTTAAATGTACTCAGCTGTGTCACACACTTGTCCAATTAATACTAATTATTGTATAATAAAAGCAAGGTTTCTATTTTCATTTCTGGTAGTTTTTTCTTCCGATATTTTATACAAAATTTTGTCTGTAACAATTTAACACAAAAAAGATGGTTCACATAAAACATCGTTCGCCGGTACCCAGTTTTGGGCATTTTTAAAATTTTTTTCTGCTGATATTTTATACAAAATTCAGTTTTTGTGTGTTTTATTGGTTAAATTGTAATAAAACCATAAAAACTATAAAAAAATCGAGTTAAGGGTGTAGTTAAACATTGAAGAAATGATTTTCTTGCTTTAATCTAGTTTAATAAAGTTTTAAGTTGAGTAAATAAATTTGGAATTTGGTAAAAACAAGTTGAAAACAAGTTGTAAAAAATTTTCCACTGTTGTTTCAATGGAGATAGTCATCCTTAAAGAACGTAAACAAACTACATGGGGGAGGATTAACTGTTTCCAGACATAGTTAGGCACTAACTAGGTCAGCCTGATTAGTGGACTTGAGTTTTGTTTGATTGGGATTGGGTTAAATTGAAATTTGGGATTTTTCTTTGCAAATTTTGATGTTTATCTGTTTGTCAGATCATGTAAAACAAGGTAAAATAGCAAAAAACTGTTTTAAAATCTATTTCAATTAAAAAACTGTTATTACTACATGAAAACCCATTAAAAAACACAAAATTTTCACATAAAATCTATTCAAAACAAACCCCAAATAAGTACTTTCTCTTTAAAAATCATCAAATCATCAAATTAAATAAAATTTACGGTAAAATCCCATTAACACAACACGAATTCACTCATTTTCAACGTGTTTATATCGAGTTTTATCTATTTAAAACCACATAAACCTCTCTCAGAACGTGTTATAGAGATTTTATCGTCGGTTTACATCACCTGCTAAAGCTTTAATCCTAGATCGTTCGAATAATCGCGAGGAACTATTTCCTCCGTCGTAGTCATAATCCTCCACTATTTCTTGGGCACCGTCCCAACGGACTGTGATATCTGTCGTCATGCTTGCACTCCGTGCCTAGACCCTATTAAAAATAAATAAATTAATATAAAAATTTGATCAAAAAATAAAAAATAAAAAGTAAAAAAATCAAAGTTCGTATTCGTCATTCGACCAATGAGACTCAGACACTCGATACTTACGAATCTCGGGTTTATTATTTTATTTCTCGACTCATTCGAGTCAAATAACACTTAGAAATGATTACGCCCTTCGATATTTAGGGTTTTAAAACTGTCGGTGATTTTTTCGATACGAGAGAAAACGAGCAAAAGTCACATTTCATCAGCGCGCTTCGACCACACCCCAAAAAGTGACATCATCGCTATAAACTGGCCTCGAGTGTGGTCAAAAAGAACTCCTTTTCAAATGTAATGAGGCCATCATCTCGATATGCTTTAAATACTTTAAATTTCACGGTGTTTATTACCAAAAAATAACAAAAAAATCCGATTAAAAATTTTTTTCGGTTTTTTCGAAATTCAAATTTTTCTCACCAGATGACACAATTTCAAAAAACCGAGAAAAAAATGATTTTTTCGGTTTTCCTCGTTTAAAAACACCCGATTGCTCTCGATATGCTTTAAATACTTTGAATTTTACGTATTAATTACCAAAAAAACAAAAAAAACCGATAAAATTTTTTCCCCCGGTTTTTCGAAATTTCAATTTCTCCCACCAGATGACACATTTTAAAAAACCCGAGGATAAAATTATTTTTCCTCTTTAAAAAACACTCGATTGCTCTCGATTGCTATCAGATACACCCAAAACCTAGATTTATCAACATTAATGAAGCATTAATTCAAAAACCGAACACCCGACCTCATTTTCGTACCTACTTACGTAATCATTACATTTTCCCGCTTTTTTACGAGTCAGATCAATGCAAACATACTTTCTACCTTTTTATTCCCAGTTTACACTACCTTTAATAGCCAGTTTTACCTTCCGAGAACGTTGCTACGCTTTGCTAAACACGCTTACACGACTTGCCCTTGCTCATTTCTTAAGGCAAAGCTTATGAGCATTAAATTTGTACTCTCGTACGACGAGTCAATAACACCGAACGAAAGGTCAACTCAGCCAATCTCACCTGCTAAAGGGTCACGAAGTAAAAATTTCAAACAGTTCCGATCTAGAAAACAAAAAGATTCAGGAAAAACATATAATTTTTCTCAAAAAACCGGGAAAATTAATTTTTTTTTAAGAAAAAAAAATTTTTTCTCGAAAATTTCGGTTACTTTTTGTGTTTTTTCGTTTTTTTGGGGAAAAAATTAAATCCTGTTGTTGAAAATGTTAAAAAGTGAGAGTAAATGTTGTGGTTTAACGTCCTAATCAGCTGTAAGGAAGGGCCACACCTCAACAGATGGGTATGGAAAAAGGAAAAAAATTCATCTCCTGCTTTCTCCAGGCCAGAGACCCGACACCAACACGATAAACTGCAGCTGGTTGAGGGAGGGAGGGAGGGAGGTTAGTGGGAAGAGCCATGTATGACAACAACGGGGAGTGAACGGGAATAGCTTAATACCAGGCTGTGGCTGAGTTGAGTCTAGCAAAACGAGCGAAAGCAACACATGTATATAAAAAGGAAAATGGGGTCATCAAATGGTGTTGGTTTGAACCAACTATTAAACAATAAAATATTATTTTTTTCCAATCAATCATTTAGTAGACCTTTAAAACTAATCGGAACAAATGCTTTTACTTCATCTTTTTGTGCAAATGTTCTGAAATACACAGATATGTTCATATATATACAGTCCCAACTAAAATCGCATAAAAAAAACCGCATAGTGCGAACTCGGGTAAAATACCCAATTTTTTCCCATAGACTCAATGTTATTTCAAACCGCTTAATGCGAAATTCGGTAGTGCGAAAACCGTGTAATATGAAAAAATTGTCGCTAATTTAGGTTTTATTTTTCATTAATACGAATTTTTCCAGCTGATAGGTAGCAAAACCAAAATTAAGACTAAAGTTGCAGGAGAAAAATTGAACAAAAAGTCATTTTCACTAAAAACAAAAATTTAAAATTTTGCAAGATTTGGAAAATAAATCATGAAAGAAATCAGAGGCAAATAAAAATGGAGAAATGGGCCCAAAGCGACAAGTATTTGTACTAACGAATTGAAACTGTATGTATATATATTTTTAAATAATTTTATAACATTTCGTAATATAAATTTCTCATACAAAAAAACACAAAATCTCCATTAAACATTAGCATTTGTTTTACTTTGGCTCAAATATCACCGATTGCAGTTTGTGTGGGTTTGTTTAGGTTTGTTTGACCTAATTGGTGAGAAAAAAAGTTTTGTTTATTGAAATTGTGATGTAATGCAGAGTTACATCTTCTATTATGTCATGGTTAAAATCAGAGTAACTATTTTTGGTCTTACTAACAAGCCAATCAACTAACTAGGCCATGGTTATTATAGAATTCAATGTTAACATTTGAATAAGGAAATACAATTGGTCTTAATTCTCATTGTTTTGAAGAGTTTTCATTGAGAAATAGTCTGGAAGGGGTTAGGCACCTCTGAGCAACAGGAAGCCAACATTTTGAATCTGTTGGCTTGTCTGAATACAAATTAAACCGAGTGCAACAAAACATGGGAGTATCCAGTGGGCCATGGCCTAGGCCAACATTTACTTTCTACTTTATTTTGAATGGTGGGTTATGTTATGCTATGTGATGTGGCATGGAACAAATGCACTAGAAAATGAAGGTTGGCTTAAGCCATGGCTTACTGATATAATGCAACACTTGCATTTAATAGATCTAAAGTCCTTTCGCTTATTTCAAGATAGTTCAAAATGTCCTGTTATTGTCTGAGACTGCTGGCCATAGTTTGCAGTGCACATAAAGAAATAATTCCTGACCGGTTGCGTTCAATGTTAAAATCATAAACCGTTTATTCCGTTTATCTCGCGGAATCCCGTTTATTTTGTACGCTAGGTTTGGGTACGATGGTCCTTGTCCAAATTTCTCGATCAATCACAGGACATTTTGAACTATCTTGAAATAAGTGAACGGACTATAGCACTCGATTAATGCACCTGACAATTAGAACACACCCTTAAACAAGATGTAGATATAGTTCACCAACAGCTACTAAAGCCATTAACAATTATTTTTAATTTCCTTTTTTATTCGCTTTCGAATGACTAAAAATATCTTGGATTTAATAGAACCCGTGGGCACTATCCGAAGGAACATGGTTACGCATGTTTTGCAGTGGCAAACTAGCTACAACATCCTATCTTCAGAAAAGATAAAACCAGACAATTCAGCTTTACCTATGTCCACGAACTACATTACAGGTTGAACCTCGCTATGACAAACGCAAAGGGAATGTCAAATGCTTTCCTCACATTAAGTTTGTCATATCGATATTTTTTTACAATGGAACAGTGAATACAAATCCAACAAAAAAAATTTTTAAAAATTCATTACATCGAGGAATTCATTATAAACGAGTTCATTATAACGAGGTTCGACCTGTTCCATATATCAATAAATACATTTTTCAAGCACTCAGCTGCTTTCAATCTGACTTTTGTCATTTTTGGTGTTACAGTCCCAACTTGTTAGTATGAAATCGCCTAGTGTGAAAAACCGCTTAGTATAGGAAGAAGTAAATGACAAGTATTTTTTGTACCAACGAATTGAGACTGTATTACACCGTAAAAAAATCTGATTTACAAATATTGAATTTGATGTAAATTTGTGAGCAACACTATACTTGACAAACCATTTTTGTGGCCAAAGATAGCCTTTACATCGAATTTACATCAGATTTACAATGAATTTACTGTAAACCATTAAAAATAAGATGTAAATACCATGTCAATTTCTCACAATTTTACAGATGTGAGCTCAAATTTAACAACGAATTTTACACTGAATTTTCTTTTGTAAAAATGAAATTTTTTTCAGCATTATTTCTCTCATTAATGCATTTTTCAACCACAAATAGCTGCATTCATCTGTAAAATAGGAGTTACTTGTGTCACTTTTGGCATGACAACTTCTCCCATTAATGAATTAAAGTAAGAAGTAGTGACGTCAAGTCACATGAGTCAGTCACTTCTATTTTACAGATTGAATACAGCCTATTGATAACCTATTGAGAAATATCTTGTCAGACATTATAAAGTAATGCCTCTGTAGACTGTATCACACTGACATTCCTGCCACACCCACTAAATTGCATCACAAATAAATTAATTCTTTAAAATTTAAATTTAAATTTATAACTTTCACATATCCACTTTGTACTACTGTTAAATCTAAATAAACCATACTAAAATGAACTAAACTTACTAAATCAGTTGTATGCAAGTTTAAATTGATAAACAAGTACGGTAGATTAAGTATTAAATCGACAAGAATATTTATACTTTAAATTGAAATTTGTAATTTGATTCCCTTATTCCATTTTATTGACTTTTTAAAGGCGCACAGCAGAAACCCGACCAGTGCATACAAGGCTTAGTTTACCCATTAGGTGTTACTCATCATTAAAACTGGTAAGTTTTGCGTTGTAAATTATTTGATGAGTGCAAGAAAAATGATTTCAAAAATTCCAGGCATAATTTGTCATGTAGCTAAGTTTAGCAGAAGGATGTGAGTAAGAGGGTTCAAAAATGGAGGGTAATATTGTCTAATAATAATTAAATTATTCATTTTTAGTTGTAGTTAACATAAAATTAGAGTAACTATAAATTTAAACTTGAAACTTACTTTATGAGACCTTTAATTTAAATTATTAAAAAAAAAAAAAAAAAAAAAAAAAGACTTAAAATTAATAGACAAAAAAAATTAGGCCATAGTTTATAATCCAATTAAATCCACTTGTCAACACCAACGCAATACCTAACTTTTAATAGGCAACTTCCTATTGTCCAAAGTACCATTAAATTATTCTTTTATCTTGTAAAAACCATTGACTAATGTCTTATCTAATCCTTTAAATATTTCCAATGTGTGTAATCCACAGGTAATTTTCCTTTTAAAGCTACACAATGTGTAGATAATGTCGATAAAGATGAAAGGAATGTGTGTTCTGGCGTCTACTGTATGTCTGTCTTGTTGGGAAGTAATTCCCATTGGTTGGAAACTGATCTGATGATTGTTTGTTACAACCATGGAAACATGTAAGCTGTATTCAATCTCTCTAAATCCGATTTCATAGATTTGATGAAACCGATGAAATCCGATTGCAGCTATGAATAGCTAAATCGTTAAAAACATGCCAACTTGTCAATCTATCTTGATTTCAAAATGGCAATGATGGAACAGCATAGAAAATATGAAAAATGAATTTTTGCTGCCAGAAAGCGACTCACCTACTTTTGTGACAATGGTTTTCAGAAAAACCATTGCGACAAAAATGTGGTTCTGCGCATTTTTTGCAGAAATCGGTGAAATTGAAGAGAGATTGAACGTTAACCATACCGTATATCACAAAATCACACAATCATGTCTCATGCATAGCAACTTTTATGATGTCATTTACACATTCACATTCACCCTTTCACATTGATTCACACATAAATGATTACCCCTTGTATGTTTTACAATTACAAGATTGTGAGTTACAATTGTCGAATACTCCTAAAACAAGTGCAATTTATATGGCAGGATAATTTGATCACATGATAGTCATAGCCCCACATCCAGCTGTGCAGGAAAATCATAATTGATGCCATTATCACAGTGAATGTGAAGCATTTCAAATTCTCAGGTCTCACTAGTAATATTCCATCCCCTACCAAAGGATAATTCAACTACAATCCTATTATCCTGTTTACATGGCAATGCCCACTCACAATATTTACAGATTTACTGTATGAGTCACCTACTTTTCACAAGAATAAATAAAAAGATAATCTGAAGTCCCAGAATAAAATTTGAGATATTATTGAGAGAAATCTCATCCAATGGGAATTACTTCCTTGTTACTGTGGCATAGGATGCAAATTATACAGTACTGGAAAAAATATTTTATAGGTTATGAACTTCTAAAACAATTATCTTGACATATGATTTTTTATTTACAGGTTGGGACTATGGAAGATCTTGTCTGTTCCATGAGAAGATCTGGGCCATTCTCAGATTGGTTGGTTTTGAACTTAGACTTGATTTCAATCTGTGCGTGTTGTCAGGTATAAAGACAAAATCAGCAATCACGAAATCCAGGTTTGTTGTCAGCAGTTACCCCCAGCAACAAAACCTAGAAATGGCACTCAACCGGGTTTCTTTTCTCGGATACCATTTTGTGATATGCTCAAGCTCAAGATGAATGAAATTTCCTCTCAGTTGTGTTGCCAAGAGCCAATCTAAGAACAGCCAAACCCACAAAAGAACACCGATATTTCACACCTACTACACCAAGATGTTACGTAATTCCTATACAGCCAGAGTATTTTTAGCCCAATTAAGGAAAGATGTTTAATATGTATTAAGATATTTTGTTCTTTGAGATTTGTCCCAAATAAACAGCTGCCTGATTAAAAACTGGCTCAATTAACTGGAATCTACTGGATTTATCCATATTTTACCAACATATCTATATCAGAGACCTCAAATCATTCAAATTAATTTTTTTTACACTTATGAGGTTGACATTGGTTAAACTTTAAATAAATTATGTATATGGTTCTATGCTTTTTG
>JAQFZO010002573.1:0-11827 GCA_034695885.1 Geophilus flavus | reverse complement strand
TTATAACAAATTTGAATCTGTTATAACAAATTTGAATCTGTTATAACAAATTTGAATCTGTTATAACAAATTTGAATCTGTTATAACAAATTTGAATTTGTTACAACAGATTCAAATTTGTTGTAATTAACGAATTTTATTATAAAAATTACGTGGTGACCTTTACAGGGCTCCGTAGATTATTCTCTTCACTATATAACATTTTAATTTTCTTAATAGAATCTCCGAGACGTAGATTTTGGTTCCGAAGTTATAGCACCTGCTAATTTAATTATGTTGATACGCGCCATCCCTCAAGTTAAGTTCCTGACCTTTCATAGCAACTGTGATAACAATGTTTTAACCGCAATTAAGGATCATTGCTGGCAAATAAGTAAATTGAATTTGATCAATTGTACGGCTGTTGACGACGTCGGAATTACTAACTTGTGCGTGACAAATTCAAAACTAAAGATTACATTGAGAGTTTTAAATGTAATAGGGACTAGAGTAACTGGCCAAGGTTGTTTCGTTGCATTGAAAGCCTTGTCACATTTGACAACTTTTAAACATTCCATCAAAAAAGACCTTGTGAAGATGCTCATAGAAATGAAAGCTAATAATGATATAGTTGCCTTCCGATCCATAAGTGATATAACTATCGATGTGATCGAAACAGAAACGACATTACAAATGGTGGAAAGTTTTTTTCCAAATATATCTAACTTTATTATCACTTCGGATGTTCCTGTTGAAACAATCGCAAAATACATCAATCGATTTCAGAAACTTAACAGTATACATCTTTGTGGAAGTTACCTCGATGCTGACAATACTGCATTGATATGGAAGAATAGTAATCTCACGTCAATCAGTTTATGTGAATGTGATGTTTTAGAAATTTATAGTATTGGTCACCATTGTCCCAATATAAAGGAGTTGTGCATCGAAGTTGTATCAGATCAGAGCCAGAGTGAATACAATAATCGTCATGGTCAACAAACTCCATTTGTTCATTTGTCAAAATTGAATGTCAATTTCTGTGGCGGGTTACTTGTTTCTGACGATGTTATTGAAATGTTATTGGAGAATTCCAAGTGTTTAACTCATTTAATAATTGATTCGTGTCCAACGTTGACTGAAAGTGTTATAAATAGATGGGTTTTACGGAATCCATTGAATAATTTACAACAGGTACCGTAATCATGTTATATTGTGATAACATTACGGTTGACTGTGTAAAAAAGTTATTGATGACACATAATCCTCTGTATGTATTTGGAATTTGGAAATGCAAAAATATTACTGAAAATGAAAAATTTAATGTAAAAAATTATATTAAAGACAATAATTTAGATGTGGTCTTCTGTGATGGAGATTTATATGTTCTAACGTGTGTGACATCTACATTTCAACGTTTCCATCAATTTAAATAAAATATTTTATCATTTTTGTAATTTGCATCTCAAAGTGAATTAAAAATTTTTATATCAAAAATACTGTTATATCACATAAAAAAAATTACAAGGGCGACATCACAGATTAATTAGTGATGTCACTCACTCATACAGATTTTTTGATGTGGTATGGTTACATTGGTATGGTTGTAATAACCTTTGAAAAGAGAACAAATTCAAAGCGATCGTTGGAGTTTTAAGAGTTTTCAAAAGATAGTTTAAATAGTTTTTAAGTAAGTATAAATAAATAAAATGATGTCATATTCGGCAGTTTTTTCCGTCACCCGATGGCGCCACAGTATTCTTTTAATTCTAGAAACTTGCGCTCGAACTTCAAACAAAATGGCAACGTCGTGTCATCACCATCAGGAAGAAGAAGATAGGGATTTCGCTTTAGCCTTGCGCCTTCAAGAAGAGGAGAATTTTATAGCAGAAATCACCGAATCTACAGAATTGTCATCAACTACTCCATTTACACCAAACGATGATGGAACATCCCAACAACAAATAAACCTCAATTTTAATCATAAAAAAATTAAAAATACCAATTTAGAATCAGCCTCGATCTCCGATCCGCATCAGGACGACCTGAACTTAGAACTTACCTTAGAGCTACAAGAAGAGGAGAATGAACTAAGAGTACTATTTCCATCTTTAACCCCGCCAAACGATGACGATGACGAAATAAAAATACAAAACGGAGGTTATTTAAATGCGAATCAATTTTAATCAATTTTAAAACATTTTAAAAACATTTTAGAATCTATTTGCGATACTGATCTGGACGATCTGGACTTGGCAATTGCCTTACAACTTCAAGAACAAGAAGAGGAAAGTTTACGAGAAGAGATTATCACCTCGCCAGATACAGAACCGCCATTTTCTCCGCCGCCAGACGATGAAATTTGCCAACAACAACAACAACAACAACAACAACAACAAACCGAACAACCTGAAAAACAAGGTTGAACACTAAATTTCATTTATAACTCCATATTTTAATTGATAAAATAGAAATTAATTGGAATTTCGATTCATCGTCGATCGCCGATCCGAGTTGGGAAACCATCGATCCGATTCCCGACGTCCACGCGTTGTTTTTACAGTTCAACGACGAATATTTTTGGGGAAAATTGCACGGAGTCGAAGTAAAATTTAGTCCGAGAATGACGACGTGAGAAAGAAATTTTTCAAACAATTATTTCACACCGTACGATATTTATTTATTTATTCATTTAATTCCATCGTTTAGATGCGCGGGATTGTGTTCTTACGAAGGTGAGGGTGGTTTGTGTTCCGTGAGCTTGAGCGAACCGCTACTGAAATTCCGTCCTCGAAAAGATTTGGTCCAAACTTTGTTGGTAAATAAATAATTTTCGATGAGAAAAATTAGAAAATTAATTTCTATTTATTTTTTTTAGCACGAAATGATCCATGCGTATTTGTTCGTGACCGCGAAAAATATAGATCACGACGCTCACGGAGAAGAATTTTTATCACACATGCACAGAATTAACAAAAAAGCCGGCATAAACATTACGGTTAATCGGAAATAAATCGATGATGGGTGAAAAATTATTCAGTTTTATTATTTTTATTTCGATTTTTTCAGGTTTATCACGAATTCCATGATGAGGTCGATCATTACCGCGCTTTCTAGCTGCGTTCAAAACTCGGTGAATTCAGAGTCTCTCGATTTTCGCTAAACGGATGTTTAAAAAAATTAATTATTTATTTATTTATTATTTATTTATATATATTTTTACTACTATGTTATTTGTATTTTATTGTAAATAAAGTTGTTAAAGTGAAGTGATAAATGAATGATTTTTTTAAATTCTTATTTTTTTTTTGTGTGTGCGGAAGTTTTTATTATTTATTTATTTATTTATTTATTTATTTATTTATTTTAATTTTTAGGAGTATAATTTTAATTTAAGAAAATCACAACGAAAACGAGAATACCGCATGTACTGATGCTTTTCTGCATGGCAAATTGATCCGCGCATGCGCGATAATACGATGATAACAACTTCCGGGGGCTGATATATAAAATTCATGGTATTAATTAAATTACACCATGATAAAATTGTAATCCGTGCCGTGCTAATGCCTCGGCTATTTGCTATCGTTTAGAGTAATTTTATTATTTCAGTAAAAACTGGGGATTCCCCTATGACGTCATATTCGACAGTCCTTTTTTCCGTCACCAGGTGTCGCCACATTTCAATTTCCATTTCCAGGGAATTGGCGCTTAAACATCAAAATGGCGATGTCGTCCGTTCAGGAGCAGGAAGATATGGATTTCGCCTTTGCCATGCGACTTCAAGAAGAGGAAAATTTACGAGGAGAAACTACAGAACCTCCACTTTCATTCCCGCCAAACGATGAAACGTGCCAACAACAAACACATCTCATAAACCAAGGTTGTTTACCCGGTTGTTTGTGTGTAAATTCTGTTATTTGTTTTTTTTTTTAATTCACAATTTTAATCTTAAAAAAAAAAACCAAATTATTACCATTTCAGAATCAAACTCGATGATCTGCGAGCCTGATCAAGCCGACATGGACTTGGCACTAGCCTTACAACTTCAAGAACAAGAAGAAGAAAATTTCCGAAAGGAAACAACAAATCCAAATCTTCCATTTTCTCCGCCGCCGAACGACAAAACTCGTAAACAAGGTTGATTAAAAACGAAAATTCCTTTATTTCCATATTTTAATTGATAAAAACAAAATTAATTTTAATTCAGATCCAACGTCGATCGCCGATCCGAAGTGGGAAACCATCGATCCGATTCCCGACGTCCACGCGTTGTTTTTACAGTACAACGATGAATATTTTTGGGGAAAATTGAATGGAGTCGAAGTGAAATGGAGTCCGAGAATGACTTTGTAAGAAAAATTAAAATTTTACACGTTATTTATTCATTTAATTCCATCCTTTAGATGCGCGGGATTGTGTTCTTACGAAGGTCGAGGCGGTTTGTGTTCCGTAAGATTGAGCGAACCACTCCTGAAATTACGTCCTCGCAAAGATTTGGTGCAAACTTTGTTGGTAAATAATTTTTACCGTCGAGAAAAATTCAAAAATTCGAAAAATTATAATAAATTTCATTTTTTTTTTAGCATGAAATGATCCACGCGTATTTATTCGTGACTGCGAACAACAGAGATCACGACGCTCACGGACCAGAATTTTTATCTCACATGCACCGAATCAACAAACAGGCCGGCACAAACATTACGGTAGATCGGAAATAAATCAGAAATGGATAAAAATTGAAAAAATAATTTTCATTTTAAATTTTCCAGGTTTATCACAATTTCCACGACGAGGTGAAACATTACCACACTCATTGGTGGCGTTGCGAGGGTGTTTGTCGGGACCGAAAACCATTTTTCGGATACGTAAAAAGAGCTATGAACCGTGCACCGGGTCCTAACGACACCTGGTGGCAGGAGCATCAAGCTACATGCGGTGGAACGTTTACAAAGATCAAGGAACCCGAAGGTTATGTCGATAAAAAGCGCAAAAAGGAAGAAAAAAAATCCGGTATGTAAAAAAGAATTATTTATATTGTATTTTTGGATTAATAAAACTATTTCCTATCAATTTTTTAGTGGATTTATTGGCAGCAAAGCGACAAAACGTTGTTGGTGGTAAAATCGTGTCGAAATCGACTATCGCAAGTGTCAAGCCATTTTCGGGCGTCGGTCACGTGTTGGGCCGTTCGAGTACAGTGACTAAATCTCCCGTTAAATCAGAATTGGATTTATTTACTCGAAGTCCCGCTAAATCACAACCATCCATATCGAAATTTTTAAAACCGATGAACGTTACGCCGGAGATGAATACACAAAATAAATTAGCGGCGAAAAAACCATCGAAAATTGCCGTTCCCGGGCGACCTGGTGACATCATCACGCTTTCAGAGTACCAGGCGACACATCCCCCTACGTCGCGAAAGTTAATGAATTTGCCC
Organism: Geophilus flavus; assembly: GCA_034695885.1. Taxonomy (NCBI): domain Eukaryota; kingdom Metazoa; phylum Arthropoda; class Chilopoda; order Geophilomorpha; family Geophilidae; genus Geophilus; species Geophilus flavus. The sequence continues at coordinate 6,405 of JAQFZO010002573.1, read as the reverse complement.
AAAAAACGTTCGGTGGCTAGGCCGAAACATAGCAGGAGAGTTCCGCTTCGTCTTTCCGATTCCGATTTCGAATCCGATAGTGATATCGAAGAAGTTTCTTTCGATTTTAAAAATGAGGAAAAGCCACCGCCATCGAAGAAAATACGACATGTTTCACCGGTTGCGAGCACGAGCAGAGTAAAATGGGAAGAATTTTCGTTTACTGATACGAAAAACGAAGAATTATCCGCCTCGAGAGAAACGAAAAGTGAAGATTTTGACATGAATATGGACACGAAAAAGTTGAAACCCGAAGAATTGTCCTCGACAGAAGTGAAAAATAAAGATTTTATGTTGATTTCGGACGCAAAAAAGCGAAAAAATGAAGAATTTTCCCCGAGAGAAGTGAAAAAGAAAAAGACAAGCGAAGAATTGTTCTCGAGAGACGTAAAAAATGAAGATTTTTCGCTTCCGCACAGGGAAAACGAAGAATTATCGTTGATGGAAATGACAAATGAAGTAAAAAGCGAAAAAATGTCAGAAACTGTCATAAAAACCGAAGAATTTTCCTTGAGATTATGGGAAAATGAGAAGGAAAGCGAAGAATTGTCCTCGACAGAAGTAAAAAATGAAGAATTTTCCCCGAGAGAAGTGAAAAGGGAAAAGAAAAGCGAAGAATTGTTCTCGAGAGACGTAAAAACTGAAGATTTTTCGCTTCCCCGCACGGAAAACGAAGAATTATCGTCGATGAAAGTGACGACAAATGAAGTGAAAAGCGAAAAAATGTCAGAAACTGTCATAAAAACCGAAATTATGCCCGAAGAAAACGTCCCCGAAAGTTCCAATACACCATTGTGTCCCGTGTGCTCCATGAGGGTCGAAATAGACGACATGAACGAACATTTGGATGTTTGTTTACTCTCGCGGTTCGTCGAATTTCATTAGAAAATCATGCGAATCAAACCAAAACATCTTTATATATTTTAAAAAAGAAATTTTAATGTCATTTTAATTAATTTTAATTTTATTTTGTATGAAAAATTGAATAATGAACAAATAGGAAATAAAATAAAAACAAAAATTAATGATGTGATGTTTTCAGTTTCACTGTCGTTGAGTGGCCAAAGGATTCCTCAAAACCAAAATGACAGAATCGCCTCTCAGAAACATTTTCGAGATATATCTATCCTTGTTGACCGGTTTCGCTTTTTTCTTTCCTTTTCCAGTTTTTGGCAACTCCGTCCACATCTCCTTCACGTTTTCCAAAACCATGTTACAATGTCTGCCAAAAAAATAAAAATTTTATCAAAAAATTCAAATTTAATTCGCTAAAAATTTTATACCTGTCGAAAGCTTTGACACGGGCCAGTAATTTTTTGTTATTTCGGCAATTTATCAACACTTGTGTGTTATTCTTGACGGATTGCGTTAGCACGCTCAGTGGCCCCGTGTTGAATTCTTCTTCTTCACGTTTCGCCAATTCTTCCGGCGTCATATCGCTTTTCGGCTTCTGTAACAACCTGTCGAACAAAATTAAATCACTTAACATCACCAAAACTCCATTTTTCGATGTAAATAACACTTACGACATGTTCAAAACACAAAGCTACGAATGTTAAACGCACGGTGGACGAACGAAATACGAATTTCGACCCAAGCGACATCTCGCGGTGAATTTTTCAATTAAATTACAAGAGCGCTTTGAGGAGAGAAAGATTCGATCGATGTTATCGTGTTGTCGTGTTATTCCAGTCATCGTTTAGTTTATTTCCGCCTTTATTTCACTGTTTGCCATGTCGACACATTGGAGAAGGTGAAAAGAATATTTTTAAAAGTTTATGGTGGAAATATTAATGTTTAATAATTTTTTTTGTAGGCGTTTGATGCAGCTTTGTTTGTTTTTTATCACACTCGTGGCGTTATCGGAATGTGAAGAAAAAGCGAGAAAACTTCAGATAGGAGTGAAAAAAAGAGTCGACGATTGTAAAATCCGTTCCAGAAAGGGAGATTTATTAAGCATGCATTATCAGGTAATTTTTTGGATCATTTTCGTGTGAATTTCGCTGATTTTTATCGATTTTTTTTAAGGGTAAATTGGAAGACGGAACGGAATTCGACAGTAGTTACTCTCGTGATCAACCGCTCACGTTCACTCTGGGGTCGGGGCAGGTGATCAAAGGATGGGATCAAGGCCTCATAGGGTAATTTTGGACCATCAGTGTGGTGTCACGTGACTTTCCTCAGCCAATTTCATCGATTTTTACCGATTTTAGTCAATTTCTGACGGTTTTTACCGCATTTAAACTCGGCTAACGGACAAAAAAATGACAAAAATAGCTGAAAATCAAATAGAAAATGTCGAAATTCTGTCAGAAATCGATGAAATTTAGTAGGAAATATAAAATTTCATGTTTTTTTTCTAGTATGTGTGAAGGAGAAAAGAGGAAACTCGTCATTCCACCCGAATTGGGTTACGGCGCTTCCGGTGCACCGCCAAAAATCCCTGGTTTGTTTTTATATCAAAATTTTAACCATTTTCTCCAATTTTATAATTTTTACCATCACAGGTAACTCCGTACTCGTCTTCGAAGTCGAACTCACGAAAATCGAAAGAAAAGAAGAATTATAGAACTAATAAAACAAAAAAAATTAATAATTTGATACCAAATAAAAGAATGTTGTGTCGATGATGCAATAAAAGTGAAAAATATGTTTTCTCTTTATTAAAAAAAAAAAAGCACTTTATATATATATATTTTACACACACATCATTCATCGTTCCAAAAAATAAAAAATAAACCAAAAAAAAAAAAAAAGACGTAATATTCCAATAAATTTCAATTTTTCAATTTTCCACACTGATTAGAGATGCATTGAACGGAATTTCGCGGGAAAAATTTCAAAAATTTCACCACGAAAAAAACACCAAAAATTCCATCAAAATTCAAAGGGCGGTTTCATTATCGGGATCCACGAACCGACCCAACTGTGCCGCCGTCACGGCCAAAGCCGACAACGGCCGACAGACTCTGATGGCCACTTCGTAACTAGGCGGCGAATCGACGACACCCGTTTTCCTCGCCCCGTCACGTCCGGCCAACGGCGCCGCATGGTAAAACGTCGATTCCCGCAGAGACAGCCGAGTGTTCGAACACGGCAGCGGCCTCTGACGGCTCCAACGGGAACTATAATTGCTCCAAGAGTGTCGCGGGCCTCGAACGAGCGCGATTTCGCAGCTAGAGTTAGGACGAGGGATCCCCGGATGTTGATTTACGTGGTCGGGTGGGGTGTCGAAGAGTAATGCTTCGCTATAACTCGGCACGAGCGCCGTATTTGACGTGATGTTCCACTCGATTTCGACGTCGCACGGACTCGTCGGACTGACGGACGTCGCGGCATCGTTGACGTAGTTGATGCCGAAGAGTTTGATGACGTGGATGTGCGCATGCGCGGTTTTAGTGGCCAGGAGGAGACGAAGGGGCCACGAAAGGAGGAATGCGGAGGAGAGCCAGAAGGCGGTTTGACTGGCGTACCAGGGAAGTGGATCGGCGAATGCGAGCGTCGTTTCTTTGAAGTTGACGTTGAGCAAATCGAGTCCTTCGCGCATTTCCATGTAGTCGTCTTGGTTTTCGTACTCGTGGAAGAAACGGGCGCGTTGTTCTTCGAATTCGAGTGCGGCTTCTTGGTTGGCGAATGCGAAGCTTTTGGTGAAACCCAGACGTGTGATGGGGAATTTGTCCAAGTCGATTAGGCGTTTAGAGACGTCACGGACACCGCATTGGGAGTATTCGAACGAGGAGCCGCTCGTGTGTGAGTTTACACGTTCGTAGTAGACCTGTAAAGAGTGTGGAAATTAAAAATAAGGACGGGACGTAAAATTGGGCATCATTTTTCATTTACCGGTACCGTACGGTATCATTTACGATTTGTCGATTACACTTTAAGCCGAATAATATGTTGTTGGATCTTTTCTGAAACCTCTCGCTGAAGGAGACCAAAAGTCTAAGTCCGACCTTCCAAATCAGTGCCGCGCTACAGTCCGAAAATCGCACCCGAAGATAGAGATTATCAATCGCGCCGAAATACTCGTTGGAGGTATCAATTTGCCGCGCCGAAAAGCATCTTTGCGAACCCTCCTATTATTGTGTGTTTGAAACTTTCCTGCATTGCCAAATTGGTAATGGACATGTTTGATTGGTATTTTCGTGCCGTTTGGCACATATTTAGACTGTGGGACTCAGATTTTCAGACTTGGTACGATGCGGCGGTTCCAATGGTACCACCAACGTGTGATTCGGAATGATCAATAATCGCTATCTTCATGTGCGATTTTCGGACTGTTCCGCACTGATTTGGAAAATTGGACCTAGACTTTCGGTCTCTCCATGACGAGAAAGAGGATTCATAAAAGACCCAACAACATATTTTTCGGCTTAAGTGTAATCGTACGGTACCTTGAGTTTTAATACTTTTAAGATTTTTCTCAATTTTATCAGTTCAATCAAAAACTCATAAAAACCTCAAAAGTGATTTTGAAAAATGAAAAATAAACATCAAAAATCTCATAAAAACTAAATAAAATTGAATACATCTTCATAAAAACAGAAAAAAAAGTGAAAAAATTTGGGGTATAAAAATAGAGTAAAATTGAGGTTTTTTTGAGGGAAAAAAGCAAAGAATTTGAAAGTCCGTTAAAAAAAAAAACCGTACTTGAATTGTCGTATACGCATCACCGTTCCGATACCGCGTGACTTGTCGGGTCCGTCTGACGTAATGATAACAGATAGCCTTCCACCAAACCATCGGACTCGCTTCCCTCATCCCATCGACTCTCGACTGCACGTCCGACACGTGTATCCTCGAACTCATGTCCAACCTGACCGTACAATGCCAACATTCCACCAAATACACGAGATAAAGAGTCACGAGAAACGCCAGAGGAATATAAACGTAACCCTCGTCGCACGGACTCGTCTTTTTCGTACTGGCGATCGGAAAACGAGAAAAATTCAACACCACTTTACTAACTTCCGCCAATCGACACCAGGCGATCGCGCCCAAACATCCGTAGATCAAAAAACTGATGACCAGACACTTCCAATGCGGTTGACGACGAATTGCATTCCATAATGAAAAGATTTCTGGACGTTGCTGTAGAAATAAATAAATAAATAAATAAATAAATAAATAAATAAATAAATAAAGAAATAAATAAATAATTGGAGTGAACGTTCGACGTTCGAATAATTTTTATCGAGCAGGATTGGCATTTAACAATGGCGCGTTATCAACGTCGACAGCGGCGCATGAAAATTACAGCACGACATTGTGATAAAACACAATTGTACAGTGTGTCTCACGGTGCAAACACACACACAAATCGATGTGAGACGCTGCTGCATCACTTCCCTTTCCTCTTTAAATTATTTCGCTCTCGAATATTTCTCGCTGCCGCTGCCTGCCTGCCTGCCTTTGAAATGGCACGTGGTCCACAAGAATTCATTTTTAAAGCAAATGGACTCCTTTCCGCGTTACAATGAACTTGTAAACCTCATTACTCTGAAACCATCACTTTTTCCCCTTAAAGATGCGCCTTTCTCTCGTCTCTCTTCTTCTTCTTTATTTATTTATTTATTTATTTATTTATTTTATTTATTTATTTACGAATCGAGTAAATCCTCGCGAATTAAGTCGTCGATATGTGATTAATTATATCGATTACGCAAACATCAATCTCGAATTCCAATTAATAATAAAAAAAATTCTTCTCCACAAAATTCTCATTTACATTAATCAGCAGACACAATAATTCAACCATTTTTTCTCTTATTTAAAATTTCCTCTCTTACAAATTACCAATTTCCATTTTCTCCTTTAATTAAAAAAAAAGTGTGCAAGACGTGAAATTGAAATTTTTTTTAAAAAAAATCAATTATCTCGTTTTAATTCGACTGCTGGAAATATGTAGAAATTTCAGAACGATAATAATCGAACTGCTTCGATTTTTCCTGCAACATAAAAATTATACGATTCTAACGTAAAAAGTTGATTGAAAAGTTTTATAAAACTTTAAAAGCTCCATCTATCTTTGGTAAATAGAAAAAAAAATTTAAACTTTCTGAATCCTCTTGGAGAGGGGAAAAAAAGTCGAAACCAATTTTCGACTTCAAAATGGTTGCTTCGAAGTCGCAGCGATAAGATATGAACCCAGCAAATGAATTCAATCGTTTATGGATACTAAAGATAGATATATTTCGGCTCTATGAAATTTTCCATATTAAAAAAAAATCAAAATGTAAGCATTAAAAAATTCAAAAAATCGATATTTATGATCAATAAAAACTCACCACAAGAAAAAAAAAACTTGCAGAAGAAAAAATAAATTACTTTTCATAAAACCCCAAACACCTCATTTGCCTCCATAGA
>JAQFZO010002572.1:0-11834 GCA_034695885.1 Geophilus flavus | reverse complement strand
GTGGCGACATTCAAATTCGATCCGATTTCCGATTTAACTTCCTTTTTGACGATAGGGTTTGGTTTTTGACATTCTGCGATGGAGTTTTTGATAATCGATGGTGGATTAAACGATGTGAATGAAGCAATGATGACTTCTTCGCGTTTATCCACTTCTTATGTGTTGATGACTTTTGCTCTGTAACGTGTCGCAAAATTTGATTATGTTGACGATGGAACGATTCTTGCAATACTCAAACTAATAAACAAACAATTTATTGGAACGAAGGAATTCTTTTGTAAATGAGTTCGTTATACAAAGGTATCATCTGGAAAAAAAATTTTTTTGAATTATTTTTTTTTCAGTGATCTGCCAGTCGCCACTCATTGTAAAATATAAAATCCACACGCTAAAAATATAAACGATGGAAAAACAATAAAAATTGTCAAAAAGGCGACAAAAGACAAACCTAGAACAACTATGCAAACTCACCCGGCTTCCCAAAACCCTCAACAGGAATTGAACATACCGTAAATCCTCTAATAGTACACCCGCGCACTATTTGCAGAATTAAGTTTCCCCCGCTCTTTATTAGAGACCCGCCTATTACGGGAGACCCGTGTATTAATCGATCACAACAACAACAAAAAAAATTCCATTTAGTCATCCACAAGCACTCGATTGAAACTCAAACAAAAGTGTTGTTTTGCCCTCTTGGAGGCTAATTTATTCTGCTTGAGTACAGCTCTGTATGTATTTTCGTGTGATTGACGTAGTTTGTGACGTGGGTGTCAATCCTCATGATTTTGTTTCCGGTGTGAGTTGTCACTCACCGTTGCTTATGATTATTTATGTAAAGGACATGTCCTAGTTTGTTATTATCATTAAACACATTTATTTTCCCTTTTAAAACACGTTTATTCGATCCATACAAAAAGTATATTTTATTCACTTATAACATTTCAAATACGTATATAAACAAAATGCTTTAAGACACTAACAACCTACAGTAATTTGTCTCTTGTGATGGAATAACCGAGTCAATGCCGTGTAGAAATACGTACGTACAACTGGCACAACCAAAATGGAAAATACAAATCAAAAGAAATAGCTTTCAATGGACCGAAAAATAAGAGGGGTAGCCATCACTCAGAAACGTACAGAGGGGAAAGTCATTAGTTTCCTGGGTTTGAGTTGGAAGGAAGACAAGTCTCAACACTGCTCCAAGAGGAAAGAAGTGTTAAACTTCGTCTTCGCAGACTTATGAGGTGCAACGATGTCATGGTCTACTATACCTCTCACCTTTAACCACCATCTTCCACACCCTCGATCTACAGAAGGCAAAAAGACTCCAATATCAATAGTAAGGCCCATAACAACAATGGAGACAAGAAAAAAGAAAAGTGAAGAAGCTAGAAAAGGAGAGAAAAAAGTACCAGTAGTAGGCCCTGTTGGCTTCAGCACCAAGGTGCTGTTTGTCTTTCCAGGTCTGTAGAAGAATACCTCGGCAATTCCGAATAGTGAGACAGACACAGAGAGAGAGACAGAGAAAGAGAGAGACAGAGAAAGAGAGAGACAGAGAAAGAGAGAGACAGAGAAAGAGAGAGTCAGAGAAAGAGAGAGACAGAGAAAGAGAGAGAGAAAGTCCGACTTAAGGTCCCCAGCGGCTGCTGTGACCATACGGGACCTGTCTCTACGCCATTCACAGTGCCTACCAAGGGAGGTGACCACATAAAGGTAGGGTTTGGAAGTTCCCCCCCCCCCCCATATCGAATGATGAAGAAACCATTTTTAACAAAACTCTCAATGGAGCTTAACCATAATAACCTAAGAAAAATAGTAAAAAAAATCTGAATGACACACGAAACATAGGTGGTAGTCTTCATGTAATGCCCTAAGGCAATAACTAGTAATTTAATTTTTTTTTTGGTAGACAAATGCTATCTAACTAGGAAAGTGCATCGTTGCACATGAGGTGAGCTGGGTTGGATGAGAGGAAATGGTGTTTTTTTATTTTGTTATTTGTAATTGACTTTTCATTTAAGGGTTTGTAGTTTTAGTTAGTGTGATCAATAGTTGGCTTTTTGTTTATTATTTATTTTTGGAGTTGTGTTAGTTGTAGTTTTAATTGTAATTGTAGGTGGCATTAATTGTTTTGTTTGATTAGGTTTGATTATAGATGGCAGCATTAATTGTTTTGTTTGATTAGGTTTGATTATAGATGGCATTAGTTTCTTATTATTATGACTGTTTTTTTTTAGACCCAATGATAATATTGGAATCAATAATTAAAGAGAAAACGGCGTGTTTAGTGGATGTGCCAAAGCTGAATTCGGTTGCGAACACCATAGCAACGACAGCTTATTACGACTGGATTAAAAAGCTTAATAAGCTTGCTTTATTTTTTGTTTTTAGATAAGCAGAATTAAATTTGTTGTAATATAAGACCAGATATACTGTATACAAGTTGGAACCACTTTTAATCAATTCATTGGCATTTCTTACTTTAATATATATTATGTACACAATATGGAACCAATTCATGTCCAATTGAACTACCATTGTATGTCTAATTGGAACCAATTTATGTCCAATTGGAACTAATTCAAGTCCAATTGGAACCCATATCCAATTGGATGAGTGATAATAAAACTATGTCAGAAATGGATTGAAGCAATTCATATCACAGTTGAAAACTATTGGTTTCTGTTCGTTTTTGTAGTAGGAAAATTTTGAAAATCTTAATTTTGTTATGAATATGCTGCTGTTCTGTTTTTTCTGTAAATTCCAATCACGTCTGTATTTTTTTCTTTGCCTTAATTGAACAAATTTTATTTCTGTTTTCCTGTAATCAGCACAACATTTTGAAAATTAGTACCAGAAATTAGAGCGAGAGCGAGAGAGAGAGAAAGAGAGAGAGAGAGAGAGAGAGAGTGGTAGTAGGGCTTAAGGTCCCCAGCGGCTGCTACAAGTATGACCATACGGGACCTGTCTCTATTGTGCAGGGATAAGAACAAGTCGATGCGAAGTGGAAAATGCAGGCACAACCAAAATGGAAAAAGCCAAAAAATCAAAAATCAAAGCGGAAAAAATGACCAGGAACTCAGCAACAATAGAGACAAGGAAAAGGAAGAATGTAAGAAAAAAAGAGAAAAGCTTACCAGTAAGCCCTGTTGGCTTCAGCACCATAAGACTCCGCTCTCGGTGTCTATACTAATAAGGGAACCAGGTAGAGGTAGGGCTTGGATGTTTCCTCAATACTCCTCCAAACCACCGAATAGAAAAAAAGGTGCCCTAGAAATGGAGTTGTTGTTATAGTATAATAAAGTTTTAGGTCTCCAGCTGCAGCAAAGGCCACGGGACCAGACAAAGACAAACATTGAAACTCAAACAAAAGTATATTTTATTCACTTATAACATTTCCAATACGTATATAAACAAAATGCTTTAAGACACTTAACAACCTACAGTAATTTTTCTCTCTTGTGATGAAACAGCCGAGTCAATGCCAAGCAGAAATACGTACTACTGGCACAACAAAAATGGAAAAAACAAACCAAAAAGAATAAGAGGGATAGCCATCCCTCACAAACGTACAGAGGGGAAAGTCATTAGTTCCTGGCTTTGAGTTGGAAGGAAGACAACTCTCAACACTGCTTCAAGAGGTGAGGAAGGGTTAAACTTCGTCTTCGCAGACTTATGAGGGTCTACTACTCTCACCTTTTAACTCGGTATGTATAAACGCACCATCTCTTCCACACCCTCGACCTACAGAAAGCAAAAAATCCCCAATATCACAAAGTAAGGCCCACGACCCGTGACAACAATGGAGACAAGGAAAAAGAAAAGTGAAGAAGCTAGAAAAGAAGAGAAAAGTGTACCTGTAGGCCCTGTTGGCTTTAGCACCAAGGTGCCGCTTGTCTTTTCAGGTCTGTAGAAGAATAAATAGAATTTCATCCTAATGGTGAGACAGACAGACAGAGAGAGACAGAGAGAGAAAGAGTAACAGGGCTTAAGGTACCCAGTGGCTGCTGTGACCATACAGGACCTGTCTCTATTGTGCAGGGAAAGAACCATTAGATTGCCAAGTAGAAAAAGCACCACAGGCACAATCAAAATCAAAAATCAAAGCGGAAAGAACGTCCAGGAACCCAACAACAATAGAGACAAGGAAAAGGAAAAAGTAAGAAAAGAAGAGAAAAGATAACCAATAGGCTCTGTTTGCTTCAGCACCAAGACACCACTCAGTGCCTTCTAAGGGAAAGAACCACATAAAGGTAAGGGCTTGGAAGTTTCTCTCCCCTATCGAATGATGAAGAAACAATTTTTAACAAAACTCTCAATGGAGCTTAACCATAACCTAAGAAAAATAGTAAAAAAAACTGAATGACACATAAAACATAGGTGGTAGTCTTCATATAATGCCCTAAGGCAATAACTAGTAATTTTAATTTTTTTTGATAGACAAATACTATCTAAAAACCACTCCAAGGGTCTGGGTATCTTCAACCTGGAACAGGTGTTGAAGGTTGATCAAATTGTAACTTTAAAGCAGCAAGCGCTGATCCATAATTCTTCTTAGTCAAACTGGAATTTCTTATCGACTCAGCAGCGCAACCTGAGAAACAAGACCTCAAATATGAAAACGTATCTATTTCATCTATACTTGCATTAGAATCTATATTGACTGTAAACCGATCAATAAAAGTTTGCCAATTTATCAAAGTTTCATCAAACTTAGGAATACCAAACTTAAAAAATTTAACTTTAGTAGAACTTTTAGAAACCACTGCTCTTCCTCCTTTCTCTGACTCAACCACCAACTGAAATTTTGTTTCACACTTCTTAAACAATAGCATATATCTAGCAGACTTGGTAACTTTTGTACCCATTCCTTAAGCCAAAAATCCATCAATTTGTCATTCAAACTCACCAAAGATTGATCAATCATGTCTCAAAGATTCCATTACAATAGATTGTTCTAGTAGGACTACAATATTCAACCTCAACAGAACCAAATAAGCCTCAAATAAAAATCTAAAAAAGATCACCAGTAGGCCCTGTTGGCTTCAGCACGAAGACGCCGAGGAAGGGCTTGGAAGTTTTTTCCCCCTTTTCATCATAAAATCAAGCCACAATCTTCCTTAATAAACACAACCCTAAATTAACCCTAATCCTGGTCACTGCATCACAAAATCTTACAAAACAACAGGAGCTAAAAGAGAGAAGTGAATTCTACCAGAGCTTGGGTTGAACTGACTTTAATAATGCACAAACAACAGTATATATCACCATCATTTTCTCATTCAAACTCACCAAATCTTGATCAATCATTCTCAAAGATTCCACTGTTCTAATAGGATTACAATATAAACCCTAATCTAGGTCACGGCACCACAAAATGTTACACAATGTTACAAAATGGAACACAAGAAACCCTATAGGCCTAAGCCAACAGAAACCTCCAGATAAGGAGCTAAAAGAGAGGGAAGTGAATTCTACCAGAAGCTGAGTTGAACTGACTTTAATAATGCACAAACAAGAGTATACATCACCTCTGTGTGATACTGCAACAAAGGTATGCACCACAACAAAGGAAAGAAAACAAACTTAAACACTAATAATGATCAACAACAAAGGTATCAAACTCTATAAGAACAGTGCATGCAAAGAAAAGGCTTAAGCAATAGGTTTATACACAGAAATTCCAAAATAAACTTAATATTAAACTAAACCTAAAACACAACACGAGTCAATAGAAAGAGGTATTTTTAATTTATTACTTTATAAAAATACGGGAATAATCAAATGAGGCACTTTAAAAGGGCGTAATATTTGATTTTGGTGAATTTTGATCATAAACACACGTAAAAAGAGGCAAAAATGGTTTTCTGTGGTGGGAAATTCTTCTGAAATGAAGAAGAAGACGCCTATGTACAATTTGGATCTGCACAAGCATAATGAAGGAAGTGAGTTGTCGAGAGAATTGTAAATTGAAATTACTCTTTACATGAATGATGTTCATTTAGGAATCTTCAACTTTATCTGTCTTGGCTATGGCGTTAATTATGTAATTTATTACACGCTAAAATAAATTATAATAAAACAAAATAAAATATCTGTTAGCTAACTGACATGAAATTTAGTTGTCATGATAAATTATATCAGAATTAAATTTAAATTACAAATCATGTAAGTGATGCCATCCAGAGGTTACCAGTAAAACTAATACTAACTCTAACTTGATCTAGAATCTAAATCTAGATTCTCAGCGATGCATTCGATAATTTTTAAATCTTTTGAAATTCATATTCGGCGCCACTGTACTTTGAGAAAACTACATATGACGTCAGTTACCAAGATCCCGCCCAGCTGACCCAGGCCCAAGAGGCCGAAATTTATAAATCTCATCAACGTGCTCCATAAATCCCATGAAAATCATAAATATTTAACCACCAAATTCTTAAAATCATTCCTAAAATCTTTCAAAAATCTCATAAATCCTTAAAACTTATCAAACATCATCAAAATTTATCCAAACTCCCATTAAAATCTTTTAAAATCTCAAAATCTCACCTCGATTCTCGAATCTCGCCCTCGATCTCGCCCATTAATTACCGGAACCGGAAATTATCGGATCCAGTGACTAGCCGAAGCCCAGGTTTTAGACATTTCATTCCCAGTCACTTCATTTCGTGGTGAATTTCTATTGGCCGAATGGAACTCTGCTTGCATTGCGTGAGGTTATCTCTCATCCACATCGACAAGACCGAATGCCGGTGAAGGAAATGCGAATTACAACAAGTAAGCAATCAGAAAAATACCATCAAATCCTAAAAATCCCAACGTTAAACACCCGATCACCATTAATCAAACACTTATTTCCATTTTCAGCATAAAAAAATCGACTCGAGCAAGCGTGCAACAAAGAAACCACTCACTTTGCCACGTGGTGAATAGGGAATAGTGTTAACCAAGCCACGTAAAATGGATTCGAGTAAGCATCAGCCTCATCGGCGTCTAATAAAATATTTTAAAACAACGATTAATAACTGAATTTTTTTTTTATTCGCAGGAATATTGGTTTTAGCGTTTTTTCTCACATTTTCACAATTTATTAACTGTTCACCGACTTCATATCTTACTGCAAACGACCAGACATGGCTGAAAACAGTTTTGGAATCAGCTAAACCCTATCAAGATTTACAATCGGTTTATTACTCAGTTCTGGGCCTTAAACTTCTCGGGCAAACTATTAGTAATGCTCAGGTGTGAAAAAATTTTTTTTTCAAAATAAAATTAAATTATGGTACATTAAATTAATGATTTTTTTTTGATGTTTTAGGAAATTTGCAATTTTGCAAAGACTAAGTTGGATGCTGGAAATGTGGAATCTCTTTATTTTGCGAGTGGTGTGATTAAAGCAATTCCAAATTGTCAACTCGCGTATCCGGCGGGCGCCGAAAAAGTTTTAAACGGTGCGATAAGTGACGATTCGTCGGTGCAAGATTTATTTTATGCCACGTTTGCGTTGAAAAATATCGGATATAAAGGTAATTTTGCAATGGCGGATGATTATTTCACGTAATGGATAAATTACCTTTGTTTTATTATAGTCGATTCGGCGAAAATAAGTAAAGTTTTAAACACTGCGTTGAAAAAAGAAGATAATGCATTAAAGTGAGTTAAGAAAAAATTTGCAGAAAAAATGGCCGTGGCTATTTTCATAGAAAATTTTCTGTGAATTGAATTTAACTGATTTTCTGGGTTTTCTAAAAATTATGGTATCCTGGGAGTGGGTTTATACTGTCCCGAATTACGGGATTCAGAAAAAGACTCGGGATTACATGTCCTTGTGCGCCAAAGAAAGTCGGTAAAATCAATTCGAGAAAATTTTCTGTGTAAATAGACTCTACGAAAAAAATTTTGCATGAATTGTGTAAAAAGTTTGTAGATATTTGGCCATTTTTTTTTAATTCTGCAAAAGTTTTGGATATTAAACGCTGAATTTTTTCAAATGTTTATAAACTTAAATTTGCTTGATTAAAATTTTTTAAAATATTATAAATGTCCAACGAATCGTTAAAGTGCTCGCATTTTAATTAGCGGTCACTTCTCCATATCGTTGGTAGATAAAATTGCCGTATTACCAAGCAGATCGAGTAGTAATGACGATTTGCGTGACATCTGCATACAAATACACGCGCATTTTTAAAGAAAATTACAAAATTAATCCTTTGATTTAAATTTTCCGATTTTTTTTTTGTTAAAATTCTGCTAAATTTTAAAAGTTTTATAATTTTAATATATATAATCTTTTTTATATTTTTTTTTTAGCCTTGGCTATGCATTTCACATGGGAACCATTTTGACGGATCCAAATCCATTGTTTGAACGAATCGAAGATGCGGTTGTTCAAGCCGATGAAGTAAACGGAAAATTTGCACAGGTATAAAACTATAAATAATTTTTTTTTTTAAATTATTTATTTATTTATTTCCATAGTTCGAAGGTGGATTGAGTATAACCGCAGTTGTGATCAGCGGAATTTACAAATTATCCGAACGTGTGAAAAAACCACCGGCGTTGGATGCTGTGCGTAAAAAGAAAAAAAAATTAATTTGAAGTTGTGAAACGAATGTTGACATATCGAATCATAATTATAGGACAAATGTATGAAGTTTGCTAACTATTTTGTCAGTCGTAAGCGTGTGCAAGTCATCAGGGCTGCATATTATTTACTAGATGTAATCAACATTTTAGCAAACAATAAGGTATTACGATGTTTTTTGTGTTTTTCAGTTCGTTCGTAATTAGTAATCAGTAGATATTTGCAGTATCACATTCCAATTGTCGTATCTTTGGTTAGTAAAACGGCTGTTTCAACTACCGATCCAGTAGTTCAAGTACGTATTCTGGAATTTTGAATTTTTATACAGGTCGAGCCTTTTATAATGAACTTTGATTCTTTTGGTTCGTCATTTCGAATTCCTTCGTAATAATAACGAAATATTCTCGTTACATCGAACAAATTCGCTATAACGGGGTTTTCAGATTAACTCACCCTCTTTACAACAAATTTTCAATTCGTTATAACGAGGTTTGATCTGTATTTATTTATTTTTTGGTTTTTTTGCATCGTTGATTTTTTTAATGACAAAATATTCGAATGTTTGTTTTTACGAAACGATGCTATATTAAAGATGCTTACTCCACCCTACATCGTTCTGTATAACATAGTGGGACTAATCAAAGCAAACACTACTATTTTTAATGATTTTTTATTATTTATTTGAATTTTTATTTATATTTTATTCAATTTTTCTAGGTTCGTGTTACCAATTTGCTCGGTGCTGCACTGGGACCGTTGAAAGTGACCATGGAAAAGGCCGTTAATGCACAAAATGAAGTTGTAGTCAAATCGACAGCTTTACTCGAAGTTAAAACTGACAAGTGCGTTTAAAAAATATTTTTTAATTTTTATGAATCTCCAACGAATCGTTAAAGTGCTCGCATTTTAATTAGCGGTTACTTCTCCATATCGTTGGTAGATAAATGTGCCGTATTACCAAGCAGATCGGGTAGTAATGACGATCTGCGTGACATCTGCATACAAATACATGAGCATTTTTAACGAAAATATCAAAATTAATGCTTTGATTTCAATTTTAACAATTTTTTTTTGAACTTTTTAGGACATTGTACGAACTAAACTTCATGCAACATAAACCCAGTAGTGGTTTTTATAAATTACACATGAGTGCAATACCGGTACCGAGTGATAATCGATTAGTCGGAAATAAGGATTCGATAGTGAGTATCTTGAGTAAAGTCTAGGATTGGGGCTTTAATCGATTAACTAACCGATTAATGGATTAACCGATTAAAATTTCAAAATACGCCAATGTAGTTAGTGCTGATTGGTGGAATCATATCGTATAATTAGGGTTGGGACTTTGGTTGATTAATCAAACGATTAATCGATTGAAGTTTTAACTGATTAAAGTTTCGCATAATCGATTAATCGAACTCAAAATGGCGCCAAAATATGTTAGTGCCCCAGATTTCAATCGATTTTCTTTTAAACATTTGTTTCGATTTCTTAAATTCCGCCCAATTTAACCAAAAATTTTTTGAGATTTCTAGCCAATGAAATTGGCGATTAACAATCGATTATCGATTAAAATATCGGGATTATTCGACGAAAAATTTTAATCGACTTTGCGTTTTCTCATATGAGATCAAGACGAAATTTTAAAAACGAAAATTAAATAGTTTCGTAATTAAAATTCTAAGTGACATATAATTCTTGACAAAAACTGAAAAAAAATCACGAAACAAACAAACAAAAATAAAAAAACGAATAAAAAAATTATTTCATTCAATTTTATTTGGAAATTTGTATGCTGACAACTAGCAGCAAAAAAATGATGGAAATGTTTAAAAATCTTATCCGAGACTATTTAAAACAATTTGTTACTTACCAGTAATTTTATAACATTTGGTTACATAAAAATCTCCTACGAGAAAATGCAAAGTGTCCAATATTACAGAGTTCATTTAGGACTCATTTAAATCATGTGAAATTAAAATCGTGCATTAATTTTTTTTTATAATGACAAAAAAGTATACATTTTTGTTATTTTTAATTGATGCTAGAAAAAAGTTCTTATTCCACCCCACTCGATTAAAATATTGTTGATGTGGGACTAATCAAAGCAGACAAACGTTGTTTTATTCAAAATTTGTTAAATATATAAATAATGATTTTTGTCGAGTAAAGTCATTTCAACTGTACTTTTCCTCTTTTAGGTCGAAGTGAAAGTGATGACCCAAGTCGGTGTCGAGGGATTGGAAGTTGGTACTGTCGACGTCGATCAAACCACAACACCTAAGTTACACAAAGTCCAACATCCATCAAAACTATCCGACATCCTCGAAATCGATTATCATCAAAAATTACAAATGAAGTTCAACTTAAAGGACAAAAACGCTAACAAGAACATGCTGGCACATCAAGTGTTTGTCAGACTCGTAAATTTGAAGACCAAACAGGACATCACATTCGTCGCCGAACCAGACGCAAATCGCGTGTATAAATTCGACTTGGTAGGAACATTTGAACAATTTTTATTACCACTCCGTGCCAATAAATTAGAATGCCCCCTCTTTTGATAGTATGAAAAACTTTAATTACTTTTAAGAGTTTGATGAATATTAAAAAAAACTCAATTAGGATGATTTAAAGACCCACCAGTCATCGTTTCGCGTATGATATTTGAAATTTGGTGAAAAACCAAGGAAAATGGGTTTTCACAATTTTTCCAATAACTCGAGAACTAAATGGGATAAAATTAAAAACTAAACAGATTTAGAATGTTGGATTTATTGGCAAACTTTTCTAAATTGGATGTATGGGTCTAAGTAAGCTTCAATAAAAGTTATAAATGGAACTATGTAGTTGACCAAGAACTCTGGGTGCACAGATTTCTTCGAAAATTGGGCCTTCATAGTCAATTATGTAGCTCCATTACAACTTTTTTTGAGGCTTACTTAGACCCATACATCCAGTTTAGAAAAGTGTGCCAATAAATCGAACTTTATAAATCTGTTCAGTTTTTAATTTTATCTCATCTAGTTCTCGAGTTATTGGAAAAATTGTAAAAATCCATTTTTGAGCTTTTTAATTTTTTTTCTCCAACACTTTTTCACCAAATTTCAAATATTAAATACAAAATGATAGCTCTGGTGAGTCTCTAAATCATCCTATTCATTAAACTCTTAAAAGAAATTGAAATTTGCTAAAAATCAAGAGACGGTATTCTAATTTTTGGCACGAAATATGTCGACAAATA
>JAQFZO010002571.1:0-11841 GCA_034695885.1 Geophilus flavus | reverse complement strand
AGCGGGTAAATTTAGCACTATTTCAGTGGAGCTTCAGCCGGGGAAAATAAAAAGTGGCGTTGTAAGCGGGTTGGCGTACTAACCGAGGGCGTTGTAAGTGGGTTCCACTGTAGCTATAGATATATGATACTTAAATCCCCAACGGTGGTGGCTGTGGCTATGTCCATAGGGGACTTGACAAACACAAAAATTGAAACAATGACCAAAGAAACATAACTCAAAATACGCAATCCAAATTTTTACACAATCCCTAATACGGTAGTATTGCACAATCATGTGTCTCCATTGTGATTGAGGTGACCCACTCAATGCCAAGAGCCCATGAACAAAATTTAACAATAACAAGACACATCACAAAGATCCAAAATAAATATATTGCAACTAACTGGTACCCAGCTAGCGCTGTCAAGATCGGGGGGTCACGTGATCTTGATCGACCAATCCAATTTCCGTGGCACACGGAGGCGTAAGCAAACTATATAGATTAGACAAATTCCACAGTCCAATTAATCAATGGGTCTCATTTATCTCACCCCCTAATTCCCCAACTTTTCCCCTAAAAAAATCCTGACTTTTAACCCCAACTTATCCCCTAAAAAAATCCTGACTTTTAACCCCGACTTTTCCCCTTAAAAAACTTTTTCACCCCTTTTTTCCCTTAAGAAAAACCGACTTTTCTCTCACTTTTTCACTACATTTTACCCCCAAAACTACAGACTTTATCCCCACCAGCAAAATACAAAAAAACTCGAATTTTTCTGTGTGGAATATCAGAATATTCCGCCAAAAACACTGATTTTTTTAAATTTTTGCAATGTAACATTTGAAATATAATTTTTTATACATTTTTCACGTTTTCTTGTGCTAAAACGCACAAGTCCAATGGGCGGAACATCTGACGGGCCGAATATGTTTTGGCTGAAAATTTTGGCACACCAGAGTTGAGGTTCAGAATTTTTACTTTTTTGGGAATAGGTGTCAGATTTCAATGTTCTGCACCACGTGACTTTTATGGGATTGGCGTGGATGTTTTTATTATGCGTATGTTTGTGTGTGGGTGTGGGCGTTATTCCGATTCGGCGTTATTCTGCGTCTCCAGTATACAATGCTTTGCACCAGTGATAGGATTGAGCCGGTTCGGAGCTCAAGCGAACATATACGTACCATTTTGGGAGTTCGCAGAACTAGTCATTAAGCAACATCAATCAAAAATTTTGTTGCTAGAATCAAAAATCTCCAAATTCTCTAAAAATGCATGTTAAAATCAACATTTTTAATCAAATTTCTCAATAATAATCTGATTATTCGTGACACTACACTCCTAATCAGCAACCATCACCAACCTCCCAAGCTCGAACCGGTTCTTAAAATATTTGAACAAACAACTACGTACTAGCTGCAAGTCTGTCAGGAGATCGATTGCTTTCCATTCTTATACACCCATATGGTAATAAATTTGTTACTTTGAATTTCTTGTGCGTTCCTTATGTTTCTGATTTGATCAGTCAAAAGACCCTTTGTCTAACCAAACTTTGGAAAAATTTTAAACTCCTTGGTCTAACATTGGTCTGCCATTGTTGAATAGTTATACCATCCAAAGACCTAGCAAGTACCCATGGATGAAAGATAACCAGTAGGTCCTGTTGGCTTAACTCCAAGGTGCCTCTTGGAGTCTACTAAGAGAGAGAAAGACAAAGAAATGCAGATGGAAGTTTCTCCCCCAATCTGAAGCAATGATGACAGCAATGATGTATATTGGCAAAGAGAATCCAAATGATATAAATGTTACAAATTTAACAATCTGTAAGAAATCCATGTGAAGAGCTGAAAACAAGTGACGTTGAGATTGATTCCATGGCAAGTAGTGAATCAATAGTTACTTTTGCTGACATAATAAAAGTCAACCCGATGCAAGAAAAAGTTGAAATTAATACGATCATGCCATAATATTCTTAAACTTGACCAAATTACATTCGAAGATCTAGGCAGCGAATGTCTTTTAGGATTGAAATCCAGCAGGCCTTAGTCGAGTAACATTGAGCCAGACATATTTGATGCTTACCTAACATGAAATAAAATATGAATAATTAAAACTAGAAAAGTATAATATTGTTTAATGTACTCCAGCGACTACAATGGCCATATGGGACCTGTCACAAACTCTTAAACTTGACCATTCAAAAAATTACGCAATCCCAGAAAAAAATAAGACCACCACAGGCACAACCAAATTTAAAAAACAAACCAAAAAGTCAAATAACCTTTTAAAGGCATGGAAGAAGAAAAGGAAGTACCATTTATACCCTCACTGAATGGTACTGCAGTTCCTGGGTGCCATCAGGAGAAAATTAATCCTTTCTACTCCCTCCCCCTCAAGAGAAGAGAATACCCAGATCTATCCACACAGGTTATGAAAAATTAGTTTCCATTATCTGCCACTCCTGGTGTGCTTCATCTGTGGGCTCTTGATAATACCTAGCATACAAAAACTCAACCTCCCTTCCTTCAAACCACAGAAAGGAAAAAAAATCTCTGGACCAAGATACCTCATGGTGCCTACTAATGGGAGGAACGTCACATATATGGCTTGGAAGTTCTCTCCCACCCAAAAAGAGCAAGTTTTGACAAAAAAATATCCTTGATTAAAATATCCCAAATTGTGATAATTTATTTCATCGAAAAAATTTTTGAAGAAAGTATGAATGCAGTTTTCTCATGTCGTGACAGAAGAAGCCAAGAAGCCAAGAAGAAGCAAAAGTTCTAATTAGAAAGTTGTAAAGCATCCCAAACTTAGTCTAAAAATGATTTTCTTCATATTCTTCATATGGATTAATTTCGGGACAAAGGAAAAGAAAATGAAGCAATAGGAAAGAAAAGATAACCAGTAGGCCTTGTTGGTTTTAACTCCAAGGTGCCGCTTGGAGTCCACTAAGTGGAAGGAGTCACAAAAAAATGCAGCTTGGAAGTTTCTTCCCCAATCTGAAGCAATGATGGCAGCACAAAGAGAATACAAATGATATAAAAGTTACGAATTTAGTAATCTGCAATTTAGTAATCTGCAGGAAAAGATGAAAAATAGGTCAGAAAAATCAAGTGAGGTTGAGATTAATTCGATGACAACTAGTGAATCAATATTTACTCTTGCTGACATAATAAAATTCAACACCATACAAGAAACAGCTGAAATTTAACACGATCATGTCATGATTTTCTTGAACTTTACCAAATCGCATTTGAAGATTTGGGCAGGGAATGTCGTTTGGAATTGAAACCTGGCAGGCCGTAGTCGAGTAACATTCAGACAGACCATGTTTAATGTTTATCCAACATGAAATAAAATATGAATATTTAAAACCTAAACAATTGTTTAAGGTCCACAGCGGCTACAATGGCCATATGGGACTTGTCACAAACTTTTACACTTGATAATTCAGAAAATTACATAATCCCAGAAAAAAATAAGACCAATGTCTCCATTGAGTGGGCATGACTCATGATCCCAGTGGAAAGAAGACATCACTTTGGCACACCCAAAATGAAAAAAAAGGCTTCATGTAGTTCCTGGGTGCCATCAGGAGAAAATTAATCCTTTGTACTCCCCCCCCCCCCCCATCCCTCTCAAGGGAGAAGAATACCCAGATCCACCCACAAAAGGTTATGGAAAATCAGTTCCCATTATCTGCCACTCCTGGTGCGCTTCATCTGTGGGCTCTTGTTAATGCCTATCATACAAAAACTGAACCTCCCTTCCCGCAAACGACAGAAAGGAAAAAAAAACTCTGGACAAGATGCCTCTTGGTGCCTACTAATGGGATAAACCACACAGGTATGGTTTGGAAGTTCTCCCCCACCCAAAAAAGAGCAAAGTCTTAACAAAAAAATCCTATTGTAACTTACCAAAAAATTGTGATATTTTTTTCATCAAAAAAATATTTTCGAAATGTGATCCATTGCAGAGAAGCACATTCAAAGTATGGATGCCGAATCCAATGGCGTCTTTCTCAAACATGCAGCAATGCATTTTTCGTTTACTATCTTGGGCCAAGCTAGAGCAAACGTTCCAATTAGAAATTTGTAGAGTACCCCAAACTTAGTCTAAAAATGTTACTTCATATTCTTAATATGGATTAATTGAGACAAAAAGAAAATGAAGTGAGAAAATAGACAAAAGAAGCAATAGGAAAGAAAAGATAAACAGTAGGCCTTGTTGGCTTTAACTCCCAAGTTGCCGCTTGGAGTCTACTAAGTGGGAGAGTCACAAATAAGCTTGTAGGTTTCTCCCAGTCTGAATGAAAGTTGTCATATTATGGCAGCAATGTAAAAATGATAAAAATGTAACAACCTTTCAGCAATCGGCATAAAATCCAAAGGGAAGTAAGGAAAACAACTGAAAACCGCAACCAAGACTGTCACCGATGAGAGACTGAATTGATTCCAAACAATTTTTATGAATTCTTGTTATTCTTGGAACTTAGATATGAGCATCAAACATGAAAATTACCAGTGGACAGACAGTCACCGCTGAATCAGTAGCTACCCTTGCTGATCAACCAGAAGAGCCAACGAAATACTGGCAAAAGCGCAAATGTAACGACCATGGTATTCTTGAACATAGATGTGAGCATCAAACATGAAAATTACCAGTGGACAGACACAGTCACTGCTGTTACAGCCAAATGGGAAAAAAACAAACCAAAAAACCCTCAAACGAAAGGAACAGATCATTCGCCTTTGTTTTTTTGGCGGCCCATCCCTTTCGATACTCCTGCACTGGTGCGTGAACATGAAAAAATTCCAAAAATGAGTAAAATTTTAATTTGCGCAAACACCAATATCACTCACCTGTTTTCAGCACGAGAAAGCCGACCGTCCGACCCCAACACCTATTCTAAAAATACCAATCAACTGGCTAGAAAACCAATAGTTAGGCTCAAACACCATGTACCCTGGGCTGCAATCGAAAGAAAGATAAGGCGCCAGGAGAACCTCTAAGGGAAGAGGAACGTCAAGACAGGTGTAGGGGGAACCAGGCCCCAACCTGCTAGTATCATCTCCCAAAAAACAAAGCAGGCAATGGTCATACTCTGTTTGAAGGAACACCAATCGTCCCCCAAACCAATGAAGGGAAAATAGGTCTCTTAGAAACGAAAAGTGAAACCAACCAGGAACCCAACACAAATGGAGACTTGAGAGAAAAAGGGAGAAGACAGGAAAAGGAAGAAAGGAAAATACGACAGACAGACGGAAAAGACTAGAGTACCAGTAGGCTTCAGCACAAAGACGCCGCTCGGTGCCTACAAATAGAGGGAACCACGAAGAGGTATAGGGCTTGGAAGTTTCTCCCCTCAAATAATTTTGAAAAAAAAAGGATTGAAATTGTCTACAAGTTAACAGCAAAACAAGTTTCAGACTATTTAATTCAGATAAACAGCAAAGTTTGAAGTCACCATTTAATTTAGCTCACCATTTTTTCTTCATCCTGTCATAATTTTGAACTCAAATGCAACTGAAGTAAATGGTCTGAAACCAGCATTTAGCTGCTAACTTGTACACAACAGGGTCAACGGCAAATTCAACAATAACTTCGCACAAAAAGACCAAAATAACACAATCAATTTTTTTGCGTGGTGATTTTTCCTGGCAAACTGTCATGTGAAATTGTGCAATACCCACACCCCACCAAGATGCCGCACGGTGCCTAGTAATAGGAGGAACCACATAGGAGTAGGGCTTACATGTTTCTCCACCCACACAAATAGACATAGAAGCAGACGTAACGGAGGAAAATGAAAAAAGGAGAAGGAAGAAAAGATTACCAGTAGGCCCTGTTGGCAGGCTTCCGCAAAAGAAGAAACAGGTTGCATGACAGACAGACAGACAGAGAGAAAGAGAGAGAGAGAAAAGAGAGCACGAACCTATAGGTATGGGTTACAAAAATAAATGTTAAAACCTATAGGTATGTATAAAATTAAAAAGTAGTAGTAGTTTGTTTTAGGTCGCCATACACGACCTGTCTCAATCAAACATTCAAACACATACAATAACAAAAGTGAAATAACACAGAATTCAAATTTTACACAATCCAAAAGTTTGCACAATTCCAATCGTTCAATCATGTGCCCCTAGTGCTTTTCCCTAGTGGCCACTGGCAACTAATAATCAAAAACAAATAAGAAACAAAACTATTTAGTTTATAGAGGGTTTTTTTGGCTGTTTTTGTCAAAACTTTTTAAAAAACAGAAAAAAATGGAATTAAACAACAAAAACAAGAACTTTGAATGCACCTAATATTTATGTTTTGGATCAAATAAACAGGTTTAGCTAAATCTATTTTATGTTCTTATTAGAATGTATGAAAAATTTTGTCACCATTACTAAAATTTATATTTTTCTTTGCAGAGGAGGATTCTTATTTACTCTGCAAATCCCTAAGCTTTAAGTTGGAAAGACAAATCCCAACACTTCTCCCCTCTTGTAGGAGTGTTGGGATTTATCTTCGCAAGCTTATGAGAGGCACCAAAATCTTGGCCTGCTACTCTCTTTCTAAGAAAATAAACACCCCTTTATCATCCTTCAACCCATGAAAAGCAACAGCCCCTAAGTGTGGAACGTACGACCCGGAACCCAAACATCAACAGAGACAAGGAAAAGGAAAATTGAAGAAGCAAGGAAAGAGAAAAGATCACCAAAAGACACCTCTTGGTTTCAACACTGAGATGTCAGTAAGTGCCTAATAATAGGGGGAACCATAGAGTACCGTATTAGCCCGAAATAGACTGCAAGCCTGTAAAATCGGGGTCGACCAGATTTGGAAAAAAAAATTTGTTTTATTTAGAATGCCATTTTAAGCCGTTAAATTCGGATTTAACAGCAACATTGGTCATTGATCAACACCGTTTTTTACCGGCATGCAGCCTATTCCGGGATATGGTAGTAATAGTAGTAGTAGTAGTGAGGTCGTCTGTGACAACGAAGGCCATAAAAAACCAAACAATCATAACAAAATCATAAGTCTTTAAAGTGAGAAAATAAAACCCCAAAACACAAAACAACACCACCTGCAAAAAACCACACAAATCAATAAAACAAAACAGCCTTTAAAATCCGCATTGTCAGATAAAACATGCAAAGAAGGTAACTGACGTACACCAAAAATGAAAAAAATAAACCAGATTCCAAATCCCTCAAAAACACAAAGGAAAAATAAAGTTCCGAAATAAATTTCTTACACGACATATATTTCATTGGTGGTACACAATTTCGTGCGAATTTATATGAAGCAGTGCACACATGTAAGAAGAAATCAAAATCACAATAATCTTCCATTGAGCAGTAAGATTATTTGGTTTACTTATTTCTACGCGATTTTAAACGTCGTTGAGGCGAAAAACCAATTCAAATAAACCATCCCATCGAACATACGCCATTACTCTCGATTAGAACTTACGAGCTCGCGAGCGTGAGATGATTACGTCATCCGTTCCAAATCCCTTAAAAAAACAAAGGAAATAAAAAGAT
The DNA here is from genome assembly GCA_034695885.1 of Geophilus flavus. NCBI lineage: Eukaryota > Metazoa > Arthropoda > Chilopoda > Geophilomorpha > Geophilidae > Geophilus > Geophilus flavus. Next base: position 4,323 of record JAQFZO010002571.1, on the reverse strand, counting down.
CGGAGATAAATTTCTTACACGACATATATTTCATTAATGGTACACAATAGCACATCTTCATTTATATGAAGCAGTGCACACATGCAAGAGAAAATACAAAATCACACAATTTTTCATTGAGCAGTAAGATTAGGTTTACAAACGTCGTGAGGCGAAAACCCAATTCAAATAAACAATCCGTCCTAATCTTAATTCAAACAAATTACCTAAGCGGTACGGCATAAAACCAGATTAAAACCATGCGGAAATGTGTTAAGAAAACCCTTTAGAAATTACGCTGTAAGAGAACTCCGAACGAACACACGCCATTATTCTCGATTAGAACTCACGAGAGCATGAGGTGATTACGTCATCCGTCACGTGATGTGACGCTTAGAAACGAAATTGTGTCGCTCTGGTGGCAAATTCATAAACTACGTTAAAAATTTTTAAAAAAACTATTTGCCTTTAGAGAGCTAGAAATGAAATTGTTGCGCTCTAGTGGTAAATTAATAAACTATATTTTTAAAAAAAATAAAAGAATTGTAATTTCGCCTAACCAGCTCTTAAGCGAAATGAATCAAAAATTTCTCCAAATTCTCTAAATATTTCTTAGTCAAATTTCTCGACCTTGCGATATTCATCAGTATTTTAATTACATAAAATCTTAGAATTTTTGATGACTTGTGAATTTGCGACTCTCCTAAACAGTATCCATCTCCCACCCCCACTTCCCACGAGAGAACCAGTTCTTAAAATTTTTGAATTCAGCAAAAAAACACTATACAAGCTTCTCTGCAGTACTTGTCCCACACCTGAACATAACCTGTCAAACTTTTCAGTTCCGAGACTAGAACTGGGATTTTTTACACAATGCTTGACCACCTAACCGATACAGACAGTCCGTTTTAAAGAACTATACCGTATGGATAAAGGAGAAACTTTTTGGCCATTTTTGTGATTTTCGCTCGGATATGATAGCTTTCCAGCAAATTGCGTCATCCATACGTAGCTTATTCATTACTCTCGAGATCTGAAAGTGAAATAATGACTTCTGAACGACTTACTTTTATCAATTGGCGATTTTCAAGGCCTTAAACCACAAAACCTAAAGAAATAGCTAAGAAATATGGGATCGGTTATACTACTGATTGTGTACAAAAATAAAAGTACGGGTTATTCTGTTCAAAATTGACTAAAAATGAATTTTTTATTCTTAAAATAAGCGATTTTTAAACAAAAATAGCTTATTTTCTGTATCTAAATAAATAAATAAACATTTCCAGTAATTTTTGCATTTTTTGTGTGTTAGGGTGTCCACATACAAGAGCGTCATTTTCCGGTCCCAACCCACTCTTATAAGCGGACTCAACTGTAATTTTTTATAAAACAAAAATATATACTTTATTTGCATAGAAAATGAATCATTAAAAAGCAAAGTAAAACAGTGCAGGAATAAATATCGATTACACACACGGTCTTAAGAAAATTCTTTACACCTTACCACCATTTGAACACCTGTAAGTGTAAAGGAACGATTTTATGTGTAAGATGACACTTTAATTAGCTAAAAATGAGTCATTTTACCCTTAAAGGTGTTCAAATAGTAGCAATTAATGTGTAAAAATATTTTCAAGACTACAGTAAAAAAATGTCCCTATATGAACTCCTTTAGGTTTAAGTATGCAAATTAGTGTAAATGAATAATTTACACCTGAAAGGATTAATAAAATTGCTTCTTACACCTGATACTGATGTTTAGAATCACCTTTGAAGTGTACATTTGCACTTATAATGGTGCAAGCAGTGCCTAAATAGTGTTAATTCACACTTAAAAAGAGTTCACACACGGACAACATTTCTACACATATTTACAATTTTTTTACTGTGCATAACTCAATTAAAAACAAAAACAATTTCATGCAATGTGATAAATAAGCAATTATTGCGGATAAATTTTATGCCTCATCATAGTAAAAATTCTTTTAAAAGCATTTCTAAAGTCTTTTCTCAAAATAGCATAAATAAATGGATTCACCGCCGACCCGAGATACAACAACGGTGTTGTCAAAGTGTTGATCCACGGTGGTCTCACCTCAAACGGAGGATAGGCCGCTTTAATCATCCGAAGCCCAGCCCACACACCAATGGTCATCACGTACGCAATTATCAATATAATGAGACTCTTTAAAAGTTTCGAATCTGCTTTATCCGGATTGTTCTTATCGTCCTGTTTCACAGTTTTAATATTCTGCTGCGACTTCTTCACCTGACGAATTATGATGATAGTGGACACGATGATGACAATTTGCGGGGAAGAAATAAATATTACATAGTTGCCATAAGCGTATAGATACGACAAAATCGTCCCGGCAGCCCAGTACATGCCGCATGTCGCTTCCCAATAATCGTACGTGTTGGAATCCATGATTACCGGAATGACGGAAGTCGTGAGACTCGCCCCGGCCGTGATGCCGATGCTGAGTAAAACGCGGTTTCGGGTCACTTTTAGTGGATAGTGAAACGGCCACGTTATAGACAAGGCCCGGTCAAGACTGATGAGTGCGAGAAGTTGGGTCGTGTTGACGATGCAGAAGTAGTTGATGAATTGATGGAAATTGCAGCCCTGGTGTCCGAAGGGCCAATAATCGAGTGCAGTGGCTACGCCGGATGGAATCATGACGAAAACGCTGGTTAAGAAGTCGGTTAATGCGAGGAAAAAGGTGAATAAGTTGGGGACGTAAAGTTTGAGTTCTTCGGTGGTGACGATGGCTATCATTGTGGCTAGATTGCCGCCGACTGCCACTACTGCTATGGCCAAGGTGGCTGTGGCGATTGCGATGTTCATCTCCATCGGTCTGTGTTCGGTGTGTATGCCCATGATAGTCGTTGCATTCCCCATCGCAACGGTTGGAGTTTGAGTGAGGGGACGGTAAGATTTCAGTGGGTTTTTATTGGCTTTCTTTTCGATTGGTTTGTAAATAGTTAATATTATTTGTTGCTTGCTACAGTAATAACGTTTTAATCTGTTGCTTGCTACAGCAATAATGTTTTATTCAAGTTTTAATGTTCGACGATTGCATTACTTACTTTGATTTGAAAGCATCTGTCGCAAAGCATTATAATTAAAGATAGCTATAGATATGATGCACTGTAAATAATGTTGTACACGTATTTAAGACACTAATCAGTTGTCTTAATAAGTTCAGATGCCTTTTTATAAGACACTTTAAGTGCCTAAAAGTCAAGTGTCTTATGAAAAGTCACATGAAGTGCCTTATTTGATTGTACCCTTATTTAAGACACTATGCAGTGACTTAATATCAGACACTATAAGAAGTGTCTTAATTCCTTAAAATAAGACACCTTAAGTGTCTTAAATAACAATAGACACTTTCGATGTCTTATTAAGAGACACCTTTATTTACAGTGTGCTTAAAATCCCCAACGGTAGAGGCTGTGGCTATGGCCATAGGGATAGGGGACTTGACAAACACAAAAATTAAAACCATCACCAAAGAAACATAACTCCCAAAATACGCAATCCTAATTTTTACACAATCGCTAATAATATTGCACAATCATGTGTCTCCATTGTGATTGAGGTGACTAACTCAATGCCAAGAGCCCAAGAAGAAAGATTAACGATAAAGACATATCACAAAAATCCAAAATAAACTCATTCCAACAAATTCCACAGTCCAATTAATCAATGGGTCCCTTCATCCGCCCCCAAGCAATGTAATTAAAGTTATATTGAAGTTACCATTCTTTATCCTCGGAATTTATCGATTCCATTATCAAATGAAAATACTCGATCAAGACAAACCATTTACAGATAGCTTTTATAAGGAGTGCCTTTATTAGGAGTGTCTACAAATCATTGTCTGAAATCAGTTTTTTTTAAAAAGTGTAACCTGAAATTCGAGGTCACTGAATGCTGAAATTTGATTTGTCACTTTTTTTATTTTAAAAAACAAAAAAACAATTTAAAAAAAACAATGTGTTAGACACAATTAATTTTGAATCACGGAAAAAAATTGTAAAATTAAATTTAAAAAAAAAAATAAACTTATCAGTTAATGGTGTTCTTTTGACATTATCAACTTACATTGTGCTAAAATTGACTTACTGATAAATCAAAAACGAAACCTCTTGATAAGAAATCACAAGAATTCTTATTTCCTCTATTTTGCTCCACATTTCAACTCGTGAGCAGACATCGAACAGTTCAGAGGTAATCATACCGATACACTAAATCTAAATAACTAATTAATTACTTATTTATTTATTTATTCATTCATTCATTCATTTATTTATTTATTTATTCATTCATTTATTTAT
>JAQFZO010002570.1:0-11842 GCA_034695885.1 Geophilus flavus | reverse complement strand
GGAATCAACTGACTCGTTGTCAAAGCAGCAACAAAAGCCGAAAAAAGCACCTGAGGAAACTCCCATTAGAATGTCAATCAAAAACACAACGCATTTCAGTATTCGATACTCACAATGTACACTTCTTTAGTCGTATAATCCTTAGTACCGGCAGCCAATGTTGCTAAGGTCAAGGTCGTTCCATACCAATAAGCGATGGAAAATGCAATGTGTTTCGACAGAGCCATTGCAGCCAATATGAGTCCACAAACCCAACCGCGTTTTTCCCCGATTAATCTCACTCCTCGAGCCACACTACCGAATCTTTGAATTTCTTTCACTTCCCCGCTAAACGCAGCCACGGTTCGGATCGAGGCAAGAGTTATTTTAGCCGATTGTTGCATTTTCTCACATTCTTGGTCTTGCTCTTTTGAGTATTTGAATTCCACCTGTAGTAAAATATTTAAAAAATTCAAATTAATTTTAAAAAGAAAATCCAACATTGCAAAATAGATAAAATAAAATTCAAAAAATGTTAATTGGCTCTATCAAAGAGAAATTGCAGTCGTATTTTTTTTTAAATTTTTTTATATAAATTGAAAATAGAATTTTTTTTAAAAAATTGAGTAAATATTTCACTACAACTTCCCTTTAATTCTTTACCTTTGAGAAAAACCACGCAGCGACAGCATACAATGGTAAAAGACAGAAGAGAACGAGTGCAAGTTTCCATCCATAAATGAGTGCCTCGATCACACAACCCAACACTGTAGTCGTGAGACAAATCAAAAGTCCCAAATTCTCCCCTAAAACACTTTCAAATCGATTCAAACCTCTGAAAAAACACAAAGAAACGCAAAAATCAATGAGTTACTTTCTATCGAAAGAGACACTCACGTTTCCATCAATTGTCTCAATTGTTTCATGTCCTGCTGCTCGAACCACGTGAGATCACGGTGTAACAATGTCTGCAACACGTTTTGCCTGAATCTATACATGAAACTCTCCGTCGCCATACACAGACAAACGACCATGATGAAACCGACAACAAACGCCGTCAAACCCAAAATCGCCATTCCCAATGCAAACGCCGTCGTTTCCGGGTCCAAATAATCGTGAACGCTAGTCCTGGAACGCAACAATGAATAAAATTAAAAAAAAAACACAAATTTCTTACAAAATAACGGTCGGATGCGCCGTTTCTTCCCCGATTCCTTCGTATAATTTAATCCCCAAGATCGTATTGTTGTCGTCGTTTGTTTCCTCTGGGGAAACAATCATCGGCGTCGTCATCGTTTCATTGAAATCTATTGTTTCATTGAAGGACAGTAGTGACGAATCGGTGAATAAAATCGTCGACAATGTCGTCGTTAATGTAGTTGTTATTGTTGTCGTCGACTCGTTTGTTGTGGCCTGAGTGGCGTTCGGACTCGATGTTTGCTCCCGGAGCAAGCGCGCGTGAACAATGAACGCTTCGATCAAACTTCCATAAGCGTAAATGACGTACGGTGAAATGAGGCCGAGGAAAAATGCGGAGAGAATTCCGAGGAAGAATAAAATCTTTTCGAACGTCGACATGAGACTGACCTGAAAATGGAGGAGAAAACGCGGGTCAAAGGTCGATTGTTGATGGAAATTGTTGGGTATTGTGGGCGATCGAATGGATCGAAGAAATCGACACCTTTCGTTTGGGTCTGCGTCTGCGACACTGCCATTGACTCGGATGCATTTTGTAATTGATGGTTGATGTTATGAATGTTGGCTAATTAATGTCGCAATTAGTTGTCAAACCGGTGTTTGGTGCTTTGTTTGCATTGCACTTGAAAGGTTTCAAGTAGGTGCATTGCTTGGGGGTTTGATAAGGAATGAATGAAGTTTATTTGATGCTTTTGAATTTCAGAGGAAATTTGATACACAATGGGCAAGGGTACAATGGTACGACACAGGCAATGGTTGGGGTTTTACGTTTTAAATTAAACTTTTGTTAAATTCAAATGTATCACTGCAAAAATTTCAGAATTACAAATGCTAAAATTTGATTTAAATTTGTGGGCAAAGATATACTTTACAAAAAAGTAGCCGAAAAATCGGATTTAAATTAGATTAACAAAATTGAATTTACTGTACAGCACTTAAAATAAGATGTAAATCTTGATTTACACATTATCTTTTATGTCAATTTTTCACAATTTTACAAATTTAAGAGATCAAATTTAAGGCCCAAGGAAAATGGGTGCCAAAATTGGGCGCCTAAAATTTTGGCTTCTAGCTTCAGGCGCACAAAAATTAGCCTGAGCAAAATGTAAGATAAAATTCGCCATGTATGCATTGTTATGTACATGAAACAGCACTGAAAGAAGCACCAAAACAGCTAGGAAAGCCAATTTTCAAAGTTAGGCGCCTAAAATTGGCAAGGATATTCTCCCATTTCCCTCGGGCCTTATAATAAATTTTACATGATTTCTTTTGTAAATTTTAAATTTTTTGCAGTGTATCGTGGAATTTCTATGGGTACTTCTGTTAGTTAATTTACATTCTTATTCAGTGTTGGCGCTGCCGCATTTTAATGTTGCTGCTGGCACTAGCCCTACTCAATTGGAAAAAGTAGTTGCGTTAGAAGTAAAGAAGTAAGGTGTTTGATTGGCTGTCGCCTATGCGTTCCTTAGGAGACAACCAATCAAACATCTTACTTCTTACTTCAGTGTGAACTTAGTCTTGAGCAACTTTCATTTGCTCTATAGGCATACTCAGATGTAGGCTAGCTTATTTTAAGCTAGATATTCCCAAGTTAGCATGTTTGCACACGTAATGGTAGAACTTGTTTATCCAGACATGATTAACTAAGTAAACAGGAAAAGGATGTACTATATACAGAATCAAATTGCTATAAATAACCACAAGATGATGCATTTATAGCTTGCTCGAGACCATTCACATTTTGATTCATCATTTTTGTCAAATTTTCATGTGTAATGCATTGTGGATAGAAGGTGGAGCTACAGTAGCTCAAGGTTTTCAATCTAGTTTAAATAACTGGCTTTAACCCAATCTAGTTTTACATCATCCAAGCTAGCTTGATTTAAGCTATGTGCGTTCACACCTGATTTTAATTTAGAAAGAAAATGGTCAGTGCAAAAATTTGATTTTTGGAAGTGGATAAAAATTGTGAGTTTGGGTCAGATCAAATTAATTAAATTATTTAATTTAATAAGAGGGTTAAGTCAGTTTTCACTTTTGGTGCCATTTTTCTAGTTTCTAACAATACACCAAATTGTATGTAAAAAAAACAATGAACAATCTTCAACTGTTTCATTCAACAAAAACCAAAAAATAAATGTTTTCGACTGTTTAAATTGACAACTTACAAGACTTACTTTTATGACTTAAGACCATATTAATCGAATGGCTATAAGTCATAAGATAAGTCTTATAAGTTGCTCTAGCACAAACTCCCTAATGTCGCATCAACAGTATACTTTTTTCATGATTCATTGCAAAAGCCATAATAAAATCATAAAAAAAACTCACAAACACCCAAATCACCACCTTCCCACTACTAAACACCACAGACATAATAACATGAAACATTTTCCATCCCACACTTGACCTCAACCTTAATTCAATGAACCATAAGAAGGAAAAATAAAATATAAAATATAAAATAAACACTTTTAAAAAGAAATATACCATTATTTTAATAGCCGTCTTCCATTCTATTATAAAACTAACATGCGGTTCCTCTTCGTCATCCCCATCATCAACATTACTATAAAAACAACAATTTATTTCATTTTTTCTCATACCGTAAAACAACTCACGCGTGACGAGAGTTCACCTCGTTTCGACATCAATCCGTGTCGCAGTTTCCTCAAAAACCTCGTTTTCGTCCTCATTCTCCTCCGCATTTTCTCCCTTTTCCTCGATTTCGCTCAGTTTGATATTCTCCAACGCTCGTCGCAGTTCGTCCGCTTCGATTACGTCATCCTCGAAACTCACGTGGCGACTTCGTTTGAGTAAACTATCTTTACCATTATTTACACTCAAACTCGCTGATGCACCGTTTTCAACTTCAACAACTTTTTTTGTCTCATTCTCCATATTGAGAATCAAAAATAATTTAAAAAAAAATAAAAAACCGCATCAAATCGAACCCTAGAATTGAAAATTCCGACATTAAAAATTAAAATTCTCTTTTATCCTTTTTAAAAAAAATAAAAAACGGTGAATAAACAGGAAAAAAGTAAATTATTTATGATAAACTTACCATATTTTCTACTGTCAAGTCAGCAATGGGTAAATTAAAGTCGTAAACGATGAAAATCAATTGCCATTGCAAAGTTACAAACCGGACATGGAATTGTAATGCAAACACACTAGCGAAATATACACAGACACACAGAGATACACGAGCAGGAAACGTGACGTGGGCTCTTTGATGGTCTATATTTGCAAAACGACGCCATGTGATAGGATGAGATGTGCATTCAGCCGTCGAATTGTCCTTTATGTACGTATATTGACGATGAGTCAAACGTTGCAAGCAGACGAGGACACAAACTGATCAAATATGGATCGGGATTAATTAGATTAAGGTGAGAAATAAACGCTAAAACATTCATTAGTCGATTTTCCCGCGATCTAATTAGTGTTTTAGCGAGAAATAATAAAATTCACTAGACTTTTCCATCGAGTAATTAAACTGAAATAACACTTTTTTTTACGAATTATCCTTCTATTAAATGTTTTTTCTGCTTGAATAACCCTTTTGTTCGATATTTGAAGGTCGAGATGTTGAATAATTTCTTCGTATGTATTACAATTCTTATTGTTTTTAAGTATATTTCAGTTTTGGATGAGTGGTGATGGTATTACGAGTGAAATTTATTCTCGGAAGTTTCTTTCCAAATGGCAGTTAAAGAGTTTTATACACCTGTGTCCTATTTTGTGAGCCACAGCTGGCTGGAAGTCAGTACAGTATAGGAAAAGTGATACCATGCCAAATAAGCAAAAATAAGTTTTAATCATACAGTATAAACGTTATACATTCATATAAAAATTAATGTAAAGAATTTACACAAAAGAATAACAAACATTAACATAAATAATGAGTTACAAGGGTTATAATTTCACACTTTCCTCGAGAGATGTCGTTTCTTCGTTTTCGGTTTCCGTGAGTGTCGTTTCGGAATCTGTAATCGCATCTTTATTCCCATTTAATTCGGTTTCAGTCGACGTAGATTCCTCGATTGTTACCGGTGGCCCTTCGCTCGCAGGCGGGACATCGGTGACTTTCTCTCGCCACTCTTCGCTCGTCGTCGTCGGCGCATCGCTCTTTTCCTCCCGCGGCGAAGCTTCGCTGGTCGTCGCCGGCGCATCGATCGTATCTTCCCCGGACGAAGCTTCGATGGTCGCGTTGTCCGGGATGGGGTGGATTGTCACCGTATACTCGCTGACGGGCATCGTCTGTGCAGTTTCGTAAGTTCCTGGTGTTTCCTCGACATCGCTCGTCTTGCCATTCGATGTCGATTTCGGGATTCTCAATGGGATTTGAATCGTTTCAGATCTTCGACGCACTCGGCCTAACGAATGCGTGCTGTTACTGGTGGTACTGATGATGTGAGGCAAACGATCCGCATCTTGTTGTCCTCTACTGCGATACTGCGAAGTTTAATTATGTAAAAATTTTATAAGATTCCATGCAATTTGTGTAGATTTTATACCAATTTGACGAAATACGACACGACCGGTGCGAGTAAATCGACGTCGACCTTCGATGTTTTCTTGTAGAAAAACAAACTCACGATGATTCCGGTGATTAACACGATTCCACTGGAAATTGGCGATATCCAGAGGTAGGATAAGTTGTAAATGGGATCCAATAGCGAACTGGAAATACAAAAAAAAATTTTTAAACTTTGTGGAACGTTTGCTTTTTAATTTTCATATACGGTACGGTACTTTGAAGTCGTTGAGTTCGACGATGATGCGAGGGAAAAAGGCAATCCAATTGATGACGACGTAACGTTTTGAGTTTGATTTTGAGTTTCAGTCGAGTTTAGGGGTTCAATGTCGCAATTACTTAATGACAGTGGAAGTGTTGCACTGGTGTCTGCATGATGAACGAGATGACCAACGGTCATTGAGATCGAGATGATCATTCCTAGAATCACTCCTGTAATTGCACCCTGAAATAAAACAAAGTTAATTGGTTAAAACATTAGGAAAACTTATTGTGCAATGGGATAAACCTGTTTGTTTGCCCATGGTACGAATAAGCCTAAGATGAATAAGCCAAACAAGGGACCTCCAAATACAGAGAAAATTTGGATACTTAACTTAAAAAATAAGAAAATTAAGTGTTAGTTTTTTAATTTTTTTAATTTTATTGTCTGGATACCATGAAAATATTTTCAAGGGCTGCTTCGATGAATAGTGAGGCAAGAATGATGATCAGGAACACAAACACTAGAAAAATTAATTTTAAGTTTGTTTTTAAGTGATTTTATGATTTTTTAAAATTTATTTTACTTACTGATTAATTTATGGACGATTCGAACACATGTTTTCCCATCTCTTTGAGCTAATGGTCCAACGACTTCTATCACAGTTAAGTCAGAGATTGAGTATAAGGCGAAACCTATGTATCTATTTTTTGGAAATTAGAAATTTTCCATAAACTTTTAAGAAAATTGATTTAGTTTTTACCCTAAACTCCATGCTAATATACATGCGATGAACGGTCCCAAAAAGATTTTAGTGTTGTTTTCATCCATGATCAAACGAATTATCAACTATGCAAAAAAAAATTCGATAAAGTCACACAACCGGTTCCATAGGAAATGCATGTTGATGGGTTGCATGATTCTTTACTCACGGCTTCTATGTGGAATTTCTCAAATTGTAACGAGGGATCGCATTCTGAAAATTTGACGTAAGAGATCAATCCACATACGGTTACGATTGTAATCAGTGTGACGTTTAAGAAAATACTAATCCAAACAGCGCTGTAATTCAGAAAAAAATTGTTATAATTAATTTTGTATTGAATATTTGAAATTAATTACATTTGGGCGTTTTTGACTGTTTTCGCTGCCAAACATCTGTTAATAATAATCGGGTTTAGGCACATGAAATTGCACCACGTGATGGTAGAACCGATTAACAAGGTCCAGATCGTATTTACTTCGGTGTAGTCGTCGGACAAACTGAAAAAAATTGGGTTTTTTAAAAATTTAGTAATTTATGCAAATTTTTGAGCTAATTTTGAAATTACTTTGGAAATTGAAACGCTACATCATTTTTACCCTTCCACAAAACACTAATACTGTCAAAATCGTCTAGTTTAATTACAATTATTGATAAAAGGATAGTTGTGCCTAGCAAGTATGTTAAGAAATCATTCCATGCCGAGGATTTTATGGAATTCTAAACAAATTTGCATAATTTCAAAAAAGTGGAAACATTAAAACTCACAGAATACTTACACAAAATGCCGGTGGGATTAAAAGAATGGAAATAACGAGACAAAGAACCCACATTTCGCAACCAATAGCTAAAAATGAATTTTATAAAAGAAATTCCACAAAAATGACCAAAAAAAAACCAAAAAATATCACCATGTCTGAACACAATTGCAGGCGTAATGACAACAAACGGAAGAAAAAATAACTGCAAATCAAAAAAAAAAAGTCACGATAAGATAATTTCATTTAACAACATTCATTAATCACTAAAGTATTTTTCCTTTAAAATAAATAAAAATAAAAAACTCTCATAACTTACATACTGAACAATAATAAGCACACTGACAATAACTTTCACTGCACGACCAAACCTCTTCCCAATATACTAAAATAAATAAAAAACAATAAATTTAAAAAACACTTTCAAAAAACAAAAAACCTATAAAATCCTACTTGAAACGAACTGACAATCCGAGCCTTAAAGTAAACAGACACAAACACATGTGCAGTAATAACCGTGGCCATGAAAAACCCAATAACATGAAACCAAATGACAGCTCCATTGAGATACACTTGGCTCAGCAAACCAATGCTGAAAACCGGCGGCAAACACGAAGCAGCGATGGAAACACCCGTTAAAATTGTTGGTAAAGTTTCTCCGGTTGGTCCCAAGGACAGCAAAGGTTTGTTGTGGTTGTAGAAGTAGAAATTAAACGCCCATATCGCAGCAAAAGCGCCCAAAATCAAGAAGAAAGTGATGTGATTCAATAAACTAATGTAATATTCCGGCGACGAAGGGTTACCGACGTGAGTGACATTCATTTTGATATTGTTGATGTGTTTTCTGCGTTATCTCGAGTGGTAACTGATTAAATTCGTGTTGTTTGAGGTATTTATGGGAAAGTTTGTGTATCATGTGACTTTTAATAAGGAATTTGGGTACTGTGACGTTTTGTGGGTTTTTTGAATAATTAATTGAGAAATCTTTGGAAATTTGAATTTTTGATGTGAAAATATTTGAATTTTTATTTTTCAAAATTTTATTTTTTATAATACGAATTTATAAAGGAGTTATATATTCCTTTTTATTCGCACTTCTAAATGTTATTGGTTCTAATCCGTCGAAAACTACGTTGTCTATTCCTATTTTTTCTATCGAGTTTTGGCGTTTTGGTGTTTTTTGTTTTTCAACGAGTCCATTGCGATGTCTGGAAATGCTGGCATCTGGTGGTAAAATTCAGAAGTTTTTATTATGAGCTAAATCCGGTTTTTGAAGAATATTTACCTTTTTAATTAATGAAAATGCCTCCACCTCAGATGGCAGTTGAAAATTTTATAGCCCATGGACTGCCCTTGCAGGTGATATTTTTCTCATTTTTCTATCTTCTGTTGCGATACTGCGTGAAATAAGTTGTAATTATGTAAAACTAGAAGGCCAATATACTAAACCAAACCAAAATAAATTTAAAAATAACACTTTCAAAAAACCAAAAATTCATAAAATCCTACTTCAAAAATGACAGACAATCCTGAGTCAAAACTGCCTCCACCTCAAGTGGTAGTTAAAAATCTGTAAAAAAAAAATTTGAATTTTAAAAAATTAAAAAAAAAAAGATTGGAAACAAATTAAAATTCACAGAATAGGTATTCTACAACCTACATCATTACGACTTTCATTTTCCTCTTCACTAGTACTCGGATCACTTGGTGCGTCGTTTCCGATATAATCAAATGTCACCCGTTTTCCTCCATTTTTCGGGATTTCCGTCCAAACGATCCTACAAAAATCCATAATCAACATCAGAGAATGTCTCTTAACCATTTACTAATTCAAAAAACTCATAAGTTACGGTTTAAATGGCAAGCTTGGATCTCCCCTTTTATAGCCAAGGCGCTGGACGATGCGTTCGCTAAAAAAAAACTTGGATAAAACTTGGACTTGTACGATTTTGTAATACTTAGGCGTTTATAAACCAAATCATCAATTATTAATCAATTGTGTATTCGTTTTCGGATGTGCCCACTGTCAGCCTGCTCTTGGTTTCTTTGCATTTCTCTTTACCTTCGGGTATTCGTTTTCAGATGTGCCCACTGTCAGCCTGCTTTTGGTTGTTTACCATTTATCGGCATCTCTACGCCACCACATTTCCGCGCAAATTTCAATGGGAAGATCGTTAGAAACAGACCGACTTCCTATGTTATTTACGAACTTTTCACAAAAAACACAAAATAAATGTAAAAAGATACAATATTTACAAATTTATTCATAAAGTTCAACTGTGCAAATCGTTTCATCTAAATAGTACCAATTCTGGGATCTTTGGACTGATTTAAGTAGTTATGTAGTGCTAAAAACAATTAAGGATTGAAACCCACTATTTTTGTACAGTAATCGGAATTTTAACACCAGAGTTTTAACTATATAACTGTAACTATAACTTTATAACTGCTTTTTTTGTGCAAACTCTCTAGTCCTATTCGACCATAGTAAAGATTTATGATGTAAAATACTACGTTCTGAGTCGCAGACTCGCAGAATGATTGGAGCAAAAGTAAACGATGCAAATTTTGCTAGGTTTATTAATTCGTCTTTATAATGATTCATTTTTATCTCCTGCTAAAATATTTTTCACCAGTAACTAGGAAATTTAGTTAAATTAAAATTAGATATTTGAGCTCCAGAAACCCCGAAATATTTGTTTATGGACAAATATCAACTTATATTTATATAAATAGGGTCAACAGTAGCAGATTTGACTCATATTTCTCTACTTATTTCAATGTTTTATCGTAGTAAAAAAATATATTTATTTAAATAACTATTCTCTCCCTAGACGTTAGTAACATTCATTTTGATACCGTTGATGTGTTTTCTGCGTTCTCGAGTGGTTTGAGGTATTTATGGGAATGTGTGTGTACCATGTGACTTTTGATAAGGAATTTGGGTACTGTGATGTTTTGTGGGTTTTTTGAATAATTAATTGAGAAAGCTTTGGAAATTTGAATTTTGATGTAAAAATATTTGAATTTTTATTTTTCACATTTTTTTTATTTTTTATAAAATTATTAGAATTTTATAAAGGAGTTATATATTCGTTTCCATTTGCACTTTTGAACGTTATTGCTTCTTGTCCGTCAAAAACTACGTTGTCTATTCCTATTTTTTCTATCGAGTTTTGGTGTTTTTCGTTTTTCAACGAGTCCATTGCGATGTCTGGGGATGCTGGCATCTGGTGGTAAAATTCAGAAGTTTTTATTATGAGGTAAAATCCGGTTTTTGAAGGATTTTTACCTTTTTAACACCGCAACGTAAGATTCTGCGAATTTTTTCGGGTAAACAACAGCAAACGTTGTCGAATATTGGACAAGTCAAACGCGGGTCTAAAGTTTCTGGGTCTTGTACGCCTAAAATTAAAAAATATGAGGAATTCTGAACAAAAATGACTATTTTTGACATTTCTGTACCTGTTACAAGACTGACGATAAGCCCAACTACTATTACAGTAAGGGAAGCAAGTAAACTGTACCATAAATAACATAATTTATAAATAGGTAGAACACTAAAAATAAAATTAAAAATTAATAAAATAAATTAAAATTTTTTTTTTTTTATTTTGGGCTGATTTTTTTTTACCCAGATTCATCAGGTGGCAGTGACGTAATATTTGCCAAAGTTGTCAATTCTACAGGAGATTCAGTTGTTGTGTGATTGGAGAATATTGACAGTAAACTCATGGTTTCATTGACCCAAGAAGTGCCATTTGCTGAGATTAAATTGTTCCAACTGCATCCTACAGTCGACACTGGAGATTTAGGTAGATAAATATTGTCCTTGTAAAGTTGGGCCCCAACTGCAATCCAAAATGTCACTCCAAAACCACTCAGTAAACCAAGTCCAGCTCCCTAAAAAATTCAGAAATTCAGAAATCTGTAACATAAACACAAGAATGGTAGAAAATAAAGAGTTAGAGCATGGTTTTCTTATAAAATTATAGTTATAACTGTAAAGGTGGAATTTCACTACAGCGATTTTTTTTCTCGCACGACAAAAACACTCGCCCGACAGCCGAATCAAGCGATTTCACGCTCTCGCGAGATCGTTCGAAAGCGATTTTTGATGACAAAAATCGCACTCGCTCGCTTCTGTTGAAGTTAGTAAAGGTGGGCGGAGCTACAAAAATTCGCGCGATTTTAAGCTCTTCAGCCAATCACAGCGCAGTACTTTGCAAATGGCGCTGTCATTAAAAATGGCAAAGAAGCAGCAAGTTGTTGATTTTACCCACCACCTTTTTGGTGTGTAGAATCGTTTGGAGACATTGCTTCTCCTTTTTGAATTCCACCACAACAACAGCAGTAGCAACAAGCGCTTCTTTCTTCGCAACTGCTGGTGTTTACATGAC